>JAOEHY010021167.1:0-37884 GCA_025447955.1 Psilopsiagon aurifrons
AGCCTTCTCTTCTTCAGGCTGAACAGCCCCAACTTTCTCATCCTATCTTCATACAGGAGGTGCTCCAGTCCCATGATCATACTCGTGGCCTCCTCTGGGCTTGTTCATAGTTTTAAAATGCAGTGCTTGCTGCAGCATGACATAGCTTCAGCATGCCAACATGCGTATGTTGACAAGGGGAAAGGGAAACTCATCTGTTTATTTGCTACGAAACATCAAATGCTGTAGTACTACTAACAAAAATGATCAAAGTGAGTTTGTCTTTGACTTCAGCTTAGAGTCTCAGTGGACGGATGTGAACTCTTTAGAATACAATTCTGAACTTTAGTCACTGTTGACCAGAAAAATAGGTGTTGCTTGTTGGGAGTGAGTTACCAGAAACATCAGACTAAACTACGTAGCTGGCATGTAAGCTGAAAGATATGGCATAGTAAGTTTTTAAGATGTATGCTCCCAGCTATCCAGTAAGATCATACAGTGCTGAATGAGGAGCTCTTACAGTTCGGTTTTTTTCCTATGGAATCACAACTCTCTGGAATATTGGATTTCTTATGTCCCTGCACCAATTTCTGTTAGCAATTATCAAACCTTGGTGCATTGTTACTGGAAATAGTGCTTTTGTGAATGACAGAGAAGCAAATGCACTGTGCTTCCCAATTTCTATATATGCTGAAGATAGTATGCGATCAGCCTGCTGACCTTTCTAGGCTAGAGAAGCCATTGTATGTTTTCTGACTGGATGGTCACTGAATTTACAACAGGGTGTTCCTCTCTCAATCTGGGTAAAAATCAGCTGTGGGACTAAGGTGTTTAGGCGAGTGTGCTGAACTCAGATGACTTTGAAAGGCTACTTAACAAATGTGTGAGCACATTTCCTTCAAAGAATCAGCAAAGGAAGTTAAAAGAATGGGATTAAGCAGAGGTCTGGGAACCTTCTGATAAAGCCTGGCTTGAGGGAGCGTTAATGCTGTAAAGTGGTGCTGGGGCTTCAGAGAGAAGAGTCCTGACTTATGATTTGAGGTGCTGGGGACAGAGGCAGGATTAGAAACAGGCACTTTTACTTTGGGTTTGTGACACTAGATTATGTTTGGCAAAAGGAAAATATGATACAAATGGGAATGTGAAATAGTTTAGGAACCGACATGTTACCAGCCAAAAATATTGTCCCTTTGTCAATTTATTTTTCACAGCCATTTAAGCAGCTCGAGGTACAGCTGATACCTTGTTGAAGGGTTTCTGTATCACTCTGCCTGCTTTGTGATCTTCAGGTAGCAGAAACATCTTTCTGCTTACCTATTTGAGCATGATATCTGGTATTCTTCTAATTATATTTTGTCATCTCTTTCACAGAGACATTCTGTTTATAATAATGCCAAGCCAGTCAACAAAGGTGTTGCCAGACATGCAGATCTTTCAGATCTTCCTCTTGCAGGTAGGTTGCAGTAAACATATAAATGTTGCCTCTTTTTACCAGTGAAAGCTTGCCATTAACTGTAAGCCTCTGCCTGGGCCATTCCTCCTCTTCTTGTATGGTCAAAGGAAATTGTCTTCAGAGTCTTTGTTTTAGAGAGCTTATTAGTTTTGTTGTTTCCATTCCCATCTTGATTGTAGCCTTAGAAAACTAAAAAATAGCTGATTCGTAATGGCTTGCCAACATAAACTTGCCTTCTTTATTCCAAAGTGTCCGTGGCACCTCTCTAATCCGTGCTTTGGAACTGGAGAGGATTGGATTTTGTTCAGCATGTATGTATCTGGAACAAGGCCAAAGCACTGTCTTTTGAGGGTTTATTTGGTTTTAAGTTGAGCTTCATTTGGAATACATCAAACATTGCAGATACTGATGTGACTGATTTTGGAGCAGTCATATTTGGGCTTGAAATAGTTTATTTTGAGAGTTCTCAAGAGATGCATTTGTTTTTATTTCACACTTTGCTTTTGTTCTCTTGTCATTTAATATTCTTTTCTACCAGTGTTTGTTTCCCATTTTCTCTAAGGCCCTGTATTTTGATTATCTAGTCCTGAACGTAGTCGTTGCATTGGAATCAAAGCTAGTAACAAGAGATTATTGAATTTTTAAGGACAGCTGAAATACATTCCTGTAGTGAAACCTCAGTGAAACTGCAGGGAAGGACAAAAAAAGTCATCAGTCACAACTTCTTTATTGGTAGGCTGGATTTTTTGCAATAGTTTGCTGTTAAAAGAGAGAAATTAGAACCTGTCTTCATTTTCAGACTCTTCAGTTAATCTGCTAAGCTTTTTCCCATCATTCAAAGCTGAAGAGGTGCTGGATCTGAACAGCAAAACGAGTTATAGGGTAGATGGCAGCATAGATAAATAGCATCTTTTCTATGCTACTGGCTTCTTCTGCAGGAATAAATGCTAAGCAAGCAGAAGTTATCAGTGGGACAGACAGAGTTGGTTTCCAGTAAATGACTTGCATAAGAGTGTACAATGATTCTAAACAGAGCTTAAGACCTTTTTAATCTTACAAGTTTACTGTAGAGTGAAGTAATCCATCAACTGTGTAATGTAATGCCAGTCCTTAATAATAAATATCCCACTTCAGGCCATGGATAATTACTGTTATTACACAGAGACAATTGTTCTATGAAAATCTATTGAATATGGTTTACCATCTAAGAAGTTCCTGTATTTACAGCTTCTCTTTGTACCTGGGTTTAATTTAGTTCCAATAATCCATAGCAAAGGCTTATTCACTATAAAGCTGTAATGGCTCTGGTTTCAATCTAAATACTTCTAGGAGGCAGTTGATCCAAGCCCTATGCAAACAACACTGAATTAAAAAATATCCCCAGGGAAATTCAGAGTGAAGTAGTCTCCATAATAATAACTTTCTGGCTGATTCCATCTGAGCAGTACCACAGTAGGGTTCTGTGTTGTCCTTAATATGACCCAAATGTTACATATTTGGAGAGAGCTGATCTTTGCCTATGGTCTTTTCATTTAGTATCAGAAGTTTACTGGGTCTGTCTTGGAGTACCTAAAGTAAGTCAAAGGAAGGATGCTGAAGTAAGACTCAAAGTACAAAGCTGGATACTGTTAACTTGCACCACTTCAGGCACTACTGTATAATTCAAGCCAGGAACCACAAAGTTCCTTTAAATACTGCAAATATAGTGTTAACAGAATGGGATTTTCTTTATGTTGCTTATTTCAGGTGCAGTTATTATCCTGTTTCTCATTCCAGATAACTCCTAATATGCCTCCTCCTTCATCTTTTCTTTCCATCTAGATGCCGCCAATATCCGTTATACCTATCTGGGATCCTTCCTCCTCTTTCCTTTTTCTGTACCATGTGTGAACACATCCTGAATGATTGGCACAGCACTTCCTGATTAGACCATGCCATTAGCCAGTCCAATTATCTTAATGGCACTTTAACAGTGCCTTCTTTTTGCTTTTCTCATAAGCTAGCAAGAAACCTACATTCCTCTTCATAACATTCACATTTTGTTTAGTGATACGCCTTTTGCACTTGATCCGTTTCTCTAAGCAGAGTTTGCTGAAGTTTAAAACAGCCCCAAGAATCATTCATTGGTTGCCTGACTGGTTTGGCTATTTAAATTTTAGGCAATTCCCCATAAATCTAGCATAATGAGGAGCTAGAAGAGTCATACGCATTTGGAACATATAGTGGAAAACCAACACAAAGTATGTTGTGTGCCATTTCTTGTTTCTATGGATTCATGATGCGCACAAAAAAGGGACAGTGAGTGGAAGGAGGGAAGACCTTGACTGAGGTATATGCAGCTCAGTGCAAAACTCTGCCAACAGCCAAGCTGGGATGGTTTCTGTCCTTTACCTGGGCTGAATAGATGGGAACTTAACAGGCCTGTATGCTGTGGAGAAAAGGTGCAAAATACCTATAGCTCACAGCAGCTGCACATGCTTACAAAACTCAGAAGGCAAAACAAGGGCAGCTGCATGCCTGTTTGAAGGATGTGTTTATCTGGCAACTGCTGATACACACACCCCACTTACTGCTGAAAAGCAATTAAGGGCTGATTCAGTGATAGACACCTTTGCTGAAGGTGAGATAAGAAGGACTTCACACCTCTAGGTGATATGGCATTAACTGATAATGAACATTGGAGAGAACTGAAGAGGAGAACAAATTGTATTCTGCAATCAAATAATTTCTGATAACAACTCATAATGTGCTGGCATAGGTCTGGCCTTGTTGACAGTTTGTCTACAGAAAGGAAGCAGCCAACTTTCCCTGTGTAACACATCACTGTACCTCATGACTGATGTGAATCAGGAGATAATTTGTTTTCTGTGATCTCTTTAGCTTCTCTTAAAAAAGCCATTGGATTCTATGGCTATTAATTTTGTTGGTTTTATACATATACGCATACTTGTATAAATATGTATAATTTAAAATGTTAGGTAAAAATATGTAATATGTCTAGTAAAAATATAGGTGCATCAGCTGTGAATATAGTGAGACTTCCCAAAGTCCTGTCAGATAGAATGCCAAGCATCATATGATAACAGCTGCCTCTCACTGCTGCCTTGAGCTGGTTGTGTTCAGGAGACAAGAGGCTTTCTTGTTACAGATGACTAATGGCAGAAAATGAACTGTTGTACTGGGGCTGGCCAGTCATCTGCTGAAGATATCTGGTGATCAGCTTTTGAACCTTGAAGACTGTAGATTTTGGTATTTCCCCTCATTCACCTGAGGCCCCTGCCCCCCAGCAGGAGTATCAATCACAGGAAACCAGGCAGTCTGTACTGTTGAGATCATCAAAGTCATTCCTTGTTATGATCACCTCTAATCTGCTCAAGGTTTCCTAGCCCCATGTGCATTTCATGAACAAATGAGTACATTTGTTTAAAATCAAAACAACTCACTGCATATTGTGTGCTGGGTGGCAGGACAGTGATTAATCAGATTCCTCAGGCCACAGACTGACAGTTTTTTTAATTCCCACAGACCTTCTGAAGGGGAGAAATGAAGAGCTGAAACCAGACCATTACCTGCGTAAAAGCCCCTCCCTGGAATCCCTGAGCAAACCTCCTATGGCCTTCAGCAGCAGAATGCTTACTTCTACCCCCAGCAGCTTGAAACCCGAAAGCAAACTCAGGTACCAACTGTTTCCCGGGAAAAACAGTACACAGAAAAGATTGACAGCATTACCTGACACTGTGATAGGTGTTTTAATCTGGTGGACCCCTGCCTCCAGTGGAAACTGCTGGCTACTCTGTCCGGTTCAGAATTACCAGGCTGTGGCAGATCCAGATGTCGTAATTCAGATCATAATAACCAAAGTTACCTGTAAATGAGCAATCTTGGTAAAATGAGGAATCATGGCAAAATGAGGATAGGAAGCTTTCAGGAGCCACTAAGTTATGTACAAGAATTCCATCATGTGTACGAGTGCTCTTACTGTAGCTTTGCGTGTTCTGGTGAGTTAAAAGCTTTGAGGTCTAAGGGAAAGGTGGACACATAACTTTCTTCTGTCTTGGCAGATGTATTTTCTTCTCATCTCCACCATTATTTCCAGCAGTAGAAGATGTAGAGGGGAGACAATGCAGGTGCTTTGACTGTTGGCCTTGACTGCAATATAGTTTCCAGATTTTTATTTTATTCAAGAACTCATTCTGCAGCAGCTCAATTGGATGTGAATTTGCTGTTACAGATTCTTTAGTTCCATTCTACACTCTATATCCTAGTTTTCAATATGTAAAGCAAGAGATTACTTGAAATTGTTATAAGTGGAATTGATAAAATAATAGCAGAAATGCAGGGTTAACACATGCCATCAGACGTCCATGGGCTGCTGGTTTTTCAGCTCTTTGTATGCAGTGATACCAACTAAATTTGTCACATTCAAGGGCAAATACAGGATGCAAGTTCTGAAAGCTGTTACAGTTTGGTTTACATTTAGGCTCTGTGCTGCCATTCTGCTTTGTCATGCAGATATTATTTACACACTGATAAAGAATAAGAGACTTCAAGCATATTTATCTATTGTGTTTGCTTCCTTGGATTAGTGTGGAGAGAAAGGACCCACTGGCAGCCTTGGCTCGGGAGTATGGTGGTTCAAAGAGGAATGCTCTGTTAAAATGGTGCCAAAAGAAGACTGAAGGTTACCAGGTAAGGGAGTAGGCACAGATTTACTTTTCTCTGGAGAGGAGTTCATCACATCCCTGTAGGTGTGCAGAAAGCGATGTCACTTCAAAGAAATACGTGTATTTCAGTCTGCTGGTTTTCATGTTTACTTCTACTGAGTGTTTCCATCTTCTTCCTTCAGATTTCTTAAACACTGGACTCCCCAATATTACATTATCATACGTAATTTGTGTACAAAACCCAAAATACTGCATCAGAGGTTGCTGATGGTTAGAAATAGAGTGTATATGTGCAGCAGCTTCCATTCAGCATCCATTTTTGAAATTACATTGTAATATTTTTCTGTAAGCTTCTGTGGGCATTGTGCTATTGTGAGAGTTTTCATTGGTCATTTCTGTAAAAAACAAATATTTCTTTGTGTGGCCTTGACCAAATGAAGTTTGCAGCTTGGAGCCCTGTTCTTTCCAATCTGCAGTTTAACAGGGCTTTTACAAAGCAAGTTTTGACTGCTTGAGAATGTGTCATTTCTTCACAGAGTGAATCCAGTTCTTATATGGCCATTGCTGTGCTTATCAAGCTCTGCTGTTTGTATGCAGTTGGGTTAGGCCTTTGGTTCTGCTTGTAACTGAGCTGTGGGAGGCAATTACAGACAGCAGTTCATTCTGTGATGTATGCTGGGTGTGCAGGACAGTCTTGGTTTGATATAATTTTGAGATTTTTCTTTCTTAAGAATAATATTGTTGTTACTTAGAGCAGAAGATGAAGCCACATGATATGCACCCTGGAGCAAGTCTTTAATGAAAGCAGAGTCCATCTTTTAAAGTAAATAAAATACCTTTTTTCTTCACTACCAGCTCTTTATGAAGCATTAGCTGCAGGGCGCAGGAGTTTGGAAGAAAAGACAGTAGCTTTCCCTTTAAATAAACTGAGCTATAAAAGCTTGAGTTGTTTCTTAACGCTGGCGTATAACGCTTGCACCAATTTCACAGGGCAGGTATCAAAAAAAGCTTTTGATTTAAGGCATACCTCAGAAAGAATAAAGCCAGGGTTAGCAGTTTGCCCCAGGTTCTGTGAAACTGCCTAAAGGGCTACAGCGCTGTCCGCTGAAACTGTGTGCTCTATTCTGTGTTGATTAATTTTGTATCTTATCTACTAAAATTCTCCTGGTCTTGGATTTGGAAGTGTGGGGGAAGAGTCATGTCCAGGCCTAAGAAAACAATTCATGAAATACAACTTTCCCAAGTGTAATTCCTGTTAAGCAAACACATCTCAAGGAACGCTTTCTCCTGACTGTTGCTCTTTTTCGTTTCAAATGGTATATGTGGCAAGCTTCTTCCGCTTCTTAGAGCAGTGTAACTTTGAGTTCACTGTTAGAAGTGCTCTCTGAGAGTCAGCCTGTAGTTTTCTTTCTCTGATTATACCCAAGTTGGACTAAATGTGGTGCTTTTAGAAATTATTACATGGCTTTGCAAATGCGGAGGCCTGTCCCGATTCTGTAGGTACCAGACTGGCACTGGAAGTGACAAGTATTCCCTCTGTGGTAGGAAAGAAAAGGAATTTTGTTTTTCTGTGCTGAACCCAAGTAGTAGAGCTAACAGTGTATCAGATAGCAGGCCACCCAGGAGGTATGCAGGCAATCTGGGTCTATTTGTTTTTCCTTTTAGTATTGGTCTCTGGAGGAAAGTATGTTCAGGCTTCAGAGGACAGTGGAAGTCTTTGCTTCGTATATGGCTGCTGGCATGTTGTTGCTACATGACTGTCCAGATGATGTTTCAGGAAAAGCTTTGTCTGTTCAATTCCTGCTCTGATGAGGCTCTTGTTCTGTTCATGGATGTTCTCTGCCATTACTCTTTCTAAAGCAGCAGAATTGAGTTCTCAGCAGTTTTTGAGAACAAGCAGGCAGAGCACTGACAAACACTGCGTAATCCAGGAGAGCCTGAGAAGTTCAGACTCTGGTGTGGTAAGGGGCCTTATTACCCACAATTGTAAGATCTCTGGGCAGAAATTAGAGGGAGATGAACCAAAGAATAAACATTATATTGATTTATGGTGAGTCTTGTCTCTCTATCTTCACTGCTTCATTCAGAGGCATTATCTCTTGGACGTTCTTCCTCAGATTCTCTTTCCATTGCGCTCTTTGTAGTGCATTAACTAACTTTTCTTGAACTTGCTTTTCCCAGACCCTTGCACTCTTAAGATAAGGCTGATATTAAACTCCACAGGGAGTTTTTATCCTTCTTGTGTACAAAGAACTGGAGTGGACTAAAGAACGTCATCCTCCTTCCTGCTTTCCTTCCACTGTAATGGTGGGAATGAGGTAATGAGCTCCACTAAGCAGAAGCCCAGTGATGTGCATAACTTCTTTTCCATCAATAATTCCCCTATGTAAGAAGTGTCATCTGTGCAAATCCCAGTATAATCTGTCTGTCATGGTCTATCATGAAGTTCAGAACCACACATAACTTTGGACACAGACTGTTTTCAGCTCTGTGACACAGCAGAATGAGAGAATAAGACTTGCTGCTTGGCTGCCTAACTTCTTTTTTTCAGTGTCCAAATATACTGTCTTTAAGGTTTAGTAACAGTTCGTGATCTGAGCTGGTGAGGAAGAGGGAGATTCCTTTGTTTAAGTTACAAAGATACCAGATTTCATTAAATAGTATGAACAAAATGGATTAGAATAACTGATACTCTCAGTAGCAGCTACTACCAGTGTCCCAGATTCCTTGAGAAAAGCTGGATTAGTGACCTAGGAAGGTGTCTGGGGATAAGACCTAAGGACCAGCACACAGCTCTGCTTTTTAAATGCTTTAATCCATACAAGGCTTATCCTATAGATAGAAATTTACATCCTGCTCCTGACATATATTATAGAATCATTTGGGTTAGAAAAGACCTTAAGGATCATCAAGTCCAACTGTAAATTATCCTTTCATTGACTGCAGTGGGAATGTTCCCTGGCTTTGAACTTCAGCGTGTTCCCCAGGAGGAGATCTTATAAAACAAGAGAGGGACACTGGAGGGAGTTGAGAGAAATGCAGCACAAGTTAGTGATGGCCTGGAGGGGATTTTTTGTGTTTTTAAAACAAGAAATTGCATGAATTTACAGTAACTGAGTGGAAACATGAAAGCATCGATGTTTCTCTGATCTGCTATGTCATTCCTAAGATCCCTATTTAAACAGTGATTTGATAGCTAAAAGATATGGATGCAAAAGAGAGAGTAACTATTAAGAATGTGAATCACTAGAATGAAAATGAAGTGGAAGTTCAGTTTAATGACTGTGAGAAAAGAATATGTAAGTGGGATTGCATAAACTGTGGCATAGTATGATTTCAGTTGTAATTCAGTGCCTAAATGAATGTTATCTGGCTTTTTGGCCATCCATTTTGAATGACCAGGCAGGGGAGGTGTTAAAAAATTCTCTGCAGTAAAGGGAATTGTAGTGAAATAAGACTTTGGGTTCAGTGGCTTTGTGCAAAACTTCCTTGAGGAAAATATCCCACTTAAAAACCCCAACCTTAATCTACTGTATGGTTCTCTGTAAGAACTGTGACCTGGCACATGATATCTTTTGCCTGACATACATAGACTGTTCCTTCTGCTTCTCTGAATTTGTTGACATCATGGTGTATAATGTAGGGTGATGAGATGACCAGATCTGAAAACTGCTTGTGTGGCTCTGGAGCTCAATTACCAGAAGTCCTTTAAACCACAAAGCCTGCTGAGAGCAAGTTAATTGTGTTAAAATAGCTTTTTCTCTGTTGTCTTGTGGGTTTTTCTTTCATCTATTTAAAAAGATTTTACATCATGGCAACAGTGTGAAGTAGAAATTGGGTGTCTCTTTTCTAATAGACTCTTTTCCTGTGACTCGTAACTCCTGGAAGCTGCTGAGAGTCATTCTTGTTGCATTATCACCTTCCATAATCATATCATTAGTGACTGTAATGTTATTTAAGTGCCCTGGTTCTGTTTGCTCTCTGTGGAGACCATTTGTCAAGGGGCCAAACCTCTCTAGATTAAGTCTATTGCTATCCACAGATGTGTTGTGAAAACACAGAACATCAAGAGGCACTTAACCCATGATCATTAGAACTGAGGATTGTTGTTTCTGCCGCATATACCCTCTCCAGAGAGGGGAGAGAATTGCTACCATGTTAGTGAATATGTTTTACTTAAAAGAGCTATTTTCGTGTTTTTTCCAACCTCTGCACATCCATTCTATGGCACAGAGGGAAAGAGAACTTGAGACCAACACTTTTCTCCAATGCACAATCTTGATTATTCTTTTTATCAAAGCTGTATTTGGTTTAACGGGACCTATTTGGTACCCACTTGTTGAAGAACCACTATCTCTTACAGTAAAGCTAGCTGTGCAGTTGTGTTAAGTAGAGGAATGCTAAACAGAATAAGACAAGGAATGTTCTAGAACTGTCAAAGGGAAATGGCAGCTATAGCTCTGAAGACTTTTATATTTCACATATTCCTGACCTGTGCGTTGAAGCCATTGAATTCTGCCATCTCCCTGACTGCTGACAGCATCAGTACACTGTTTTATGGATGAAGGCAGTAGGCATCTTCAGGAAAAGAGGCAATGCTCCCTACTAGCACTGGCACCAACATCAGATGGCTCATAAATTGGTATTAATCTTATTGGTATTTGCGGGACCAGCCTTGGAGCCAATTTCATATCATCTGGAGGAATCTCAAAAGCATGGGGAAACTGCTAAGCAGAGCAGTTTTTATGTAGCTTTCATGTTGTGCAAGTAGTTCCTGGAGAAAAGAATTCCCTTTAATTATCCTGCATAAAATACACTAGTAAATATGAGCAAAGCTAGAAGAAAATGATTTGTTTCCGTGCCTTATTCAGAGTTATTTGACTTTGCAGTAGGTCCAAGGAACGCTGTGCAGTTTTAGAAAGCATGCTTAGGAGTTTGTAGGAACTATTTTTAGGTGATACTCTCTGACATTGTATTGTTTAGTTTGAATTAGCAAAATACAAATATCTGTATGCCAACAATTCTGAGTATTTGCCTCAAAAGTTGTGGTTTGTTATTTGAAGCTTCCTTTTCACAGAATCACAGGTAGTTTTAGGGCACTGATGAAATATTGTCATGGGGACTGCAGCCTTCATAGTTTCCAGAAATGCAAACTGGCATTAAGAGGAGTCTGAATACTTCAACTTTTGTCTTTACTGTGTATTTTAATAGAAGTGCCAGTCCTGTACAGTGCCTTAGCTGTTCAAAAAGAAGGAAAAAACCCTACCCTGAAGTATCCCTGCTATTATGCCTATGCAGGCCTTGAGAGATAGCAATTGGAAACAAATTACTTCCAAACATAACCTCAAAGTTGTTAAATGTCATCCTGAATGCTTTTACTACATGAAGAGTAAAGCTAGTATATCGAACTGTGTAAAAGCTGGTGCCTCTGCTTAGTGCTACGATCTTCGGGTAGCAAAGATGCAAAAGCTGAGGGGGAAAAAGGCCGTTGCAGTGTTTGCTGTTTGTCAAGTAATTATAGCAAGAGACTGGTTGACTAGTGGTTTGGCAGTGGATGTAATATAAAGCTTTTTACCCTTTTGTTTTCAGTTTAAACTCAGACTCATACTAGCTTTTTGTTTATGAATTTGTGGCTTTATTTTTTCTCACAGGAATTTGCATTCCTTTTCTTTCTGTGCTAGGCAGTATTTCCTCCATATCCTCTTTGTTCTCAAGCCCTATTCCGTGATATTATCCCCTGCTTTTTCTTGTATTTTTTGCTTCATTTGCTGGCTAGATGAGCTCCAGCATAAATCAAGTGTGACCCAAAGATGTGCAAATGCAGATAGGCTGATGAGGACACAACATATTCCCTTTGGTCAAGTGATCATGAGGCCATTGCATTCTCATTAAGGAGGTGGACTCTCTTGGACAGTCAGCCAGGATGACTATTTTTTGACTGCTCATGCATTAAACATGCATATTCCTGGGGCTGCAAACAGTGGGGACCTGCTTTATAGGATATCAAAAGCTCCTTCATGGCCAGCTGTACATTAGCATGTACACATTTGGTTTCTTCCTTATTCTGGAAACTAATGGTTATATTTCGAAAGAAGAAGTCGGTTATTTCTTTGCATGTCATTAGTGTGGGTAGTTGACGTTATCTTTCTTCTTAAGCAACTACTGTCTCAGTATTAGGTCTTGACCAAGCACTTTGTTTCACATACACTTCAGTCATGCACCATCTTGGACCACAGAGAGTGAACAGGGACGTTGCAAATGCTACCACAGTCCTCATGATTAGTGCTCAGGTTGAGAGTTCCATTAAAAAAACAGAGAGCTGAATGGGACAAACCCCAGGATCAGCCCTCCCAACCTCTGCACCTGGCTCTTGGCTTTTAAAACAGTCGGTCAAACACTTCCTTTGACACTAATATATTGGAGCTTAGTTTTAAAGCCTTGAGAATCCCAGCACAGCTGTGCACTGTCCTAAAGATATATAGGGGAAAAAAAACAAAACAGTTGTTTCTTAATCACAAGATGTGCACTTGGGTATGAAAGTGGTTCTCTTATCCTTTTCTACATTACTTTTCATGTTTGTGTCAACAAGTGTAAAAGTCAATGTTTCAAATTGTATCACTCTGTCTGTATATCAACATTGACCAGGTTTCTATCTAAATATTTAGCTAGTTGGGAGAACTAGGTAAGCAGTGGCATTCCATGATTCAGCAGTAACACTGAGGAGGTTTTCTGGACACCATTCCAACTGAGGTCTTCCAAGCAACAAGGATAGGAGGTAAATCCCATCTACCTTTAGTCACAGTTCATGTGCAGTGTGGAAAGGCTGGATTCCCAAAGTACTATGATCAACAGCAAACCAAGTAACTCCCAGTTTGTGATGTGGGTGAAGAAAAACACTGAACAACCCCCCTCCAGATTTAAATGGCAGCCATAGTCTAAGCAGCATTCAGGGCAGACCCTCTTCTGAGGAGCACTGATAAGATTTCCCTTCTGCCACACCAACCTGTGTGCTTCAGATTAGAAGTTAATGGCCAGAGCCTGCTGAGCAGGCAGGAAAAAGCTGTCTGTCTTTATATTTACCAATACCATTAATGCAACAAAGTTTTCTGGTGGACAATGAAACTTCCCCTAAAGCACCACATGCTAAGCATATCCCTTCTGTTGTGGAAGGGTCCACATGCTTCCTAAGAGCTCTGCATCCTCAGTACTTGTAGCATTTTGACATTTAGAAGCAGGGTGTATGTGCAATAGGGTTTTTCCCAGGAAGTTAGGACATTCTGTGAGTTTCTGAGAAATGGATGAAATTTCTGACTCTCTTTGTGCTTCTCTGATTTTTGCCAAAGAGGAGGTTGTTGACTTCAGAGAAACTTTTTTCCTATCTATGCAAAAGCTATAGGGAGTCTTGGGTAATAGCTATTGAGATAGGAAGGGATTATGCCGTGTTTAAATAAAAATTGACTGTAAGTTGGTCAGGAATTTTGCTTCCAGGTCTGCTTTGGACCATCTTTGTGACCTTGTCAGTCTTGCATATTACCATTGCCTTGTTTTCCCTACCTGTTAAAACATAGATCATCATCATATCATTGGATGATTATGAGTTTCAGTAATATTTGGAAAGATACTTTGATGATTTGGAAAGATCCTTTGATGAAAAGCACAAACTTGAAAGTTTTTAATTGATGAAAATATGGGTCCAGTTTTGGCCAGAATAAGTGTTTTCTTTTTCTGAATAAAACCTACTATAGCTGAATATGTACACGCAGTTTCCCAGCTGCATCCAGGGTGGGGGCTGCAAAATAGATGCAGCAGCCAAATTGTGGCATGTTGGGAATAATCATGTTGATTACCAATGTGCAAGCCCCCTTCACAGTGATGCCAATGCATAAATGTGCTTCTCCACTGCAGCCAAATATCTTAAGCCAAGCTCTACCTTTTTTCACATAAAGGGCTTTATCCTGTAAACAAATCCAAGTCTCTGGATTGGAGGGATAAAATAAACGCCCATGCAGTGCTCTCATGCGTAACTTTCTATCCTGCTGGGTAATTTTAAAAATAGCATTTACATTCTATCCATCCCAAAGTCCAAGACACTTTCCTTGTGTTGCCTGGATGCAGTGACAATCAGTGAAAACACTGAATTGATTGGTCACCAGCTGGAACAGCTCCAAGCTGTGAGTTTAACTGGGAGCAAGCTGAGCCCTGCTTGCCAGTTCCCTGAATATCTTTTGCTGTTGAGACCTCTCCCCACCTTGTTCCCATGCTTTCCCGTGAGTCTGCTGCAGCCTGCAGCCTACCCCTCTGCCCAGGAATTCCAGGACATGGCTGATCTCTGAACTCTCAATACAGATAATTAGAAATAGCTGTGGGAGCAGTCAGTGTGGTCATTAGCAATTCTGCACCAGGGCTCCAGCCAGGAAGTAGCTGTGCTGCTGTCTTGGACACAGAAGGGAGCTACTTCCTCCCCCTTGCTTCCTCTCTCCTTCCCCAGAGTATCTGTGTGATACTTGGGGCTATGCTGCTGCATCTTCACTCTTTCAGCCTTGGGAATGAGGGAACACACGCCAATCTGTTTCTTTTCTATGGCATTCAGCAGTGGTGTCATTTATGAGCTAGTGAGAAAATTGATGGAAGTGTTAGTTGTGTAGCAGGCAGGGAGTTGGCTTTCAGCAGGTGGGCATAACAGGTATAATTTATCCTAGAGAGCAGAAAAGAGTTGCATAGCAAAAATAAGAACTCATCAATACCTAATGTGATTATTGTAATGAGGAGAACATGTTTTTCATGGTCTTGCTGTGTAATCCCCTGCCTCTCCAGGTATAACTAACACTTGTTTGCCCACTCACTGTGACAGTGGTGTAAATTACACAAGTACCAGTCACATTTGATATATATCTTTTGTCACCATTACCTCATATGTACAACGCCTTGTGAGATTTTCAGGAAGGTGACTTTTAGTAATGAGACTGTTGTCATGGGGTAGTCTGCATTCAAACCAATTCATACTATTTGCTAGGAAAGCACCAAATGCATTCGCTGTGTGTTATGTTCATTGTGCCAGCAACTGCTCTCAACCCTTGTTCATCAGAATTTGTTTTAGTTTTAAAAAGTGAAATCTTTATATATAAAAATGTAAATGAAACTCCAAAAATGTGGGCAGAATACAGTGAAATGTCTGCCAGTCCACACAGTGCTGAGAGCAATGGATCTGATGGGCATGACTGGATGCTATTTGGCTCGTTAGGGAGGCTACTCAGTTGTATAGTTACAGCAATGATTTCAGTATCAGTAGTAACTGTATTTTACCTTGTAAGCAGAAGAAATAAGAGGGCACGATTATTTTATCAAGCATTACCTTAAATATCTCTCATTTGATGCTACTTCTCTTTTTTTTATTCTTATGAAACTTCTAAGTATAGCAGCAGCACATCTTTTTTGTAATCAAAATATCAGAACCTACCTTGTGGTGGTCATGAATGCCCTCAATATCTCATGAAAAAAGAGCTGAGAAAATGATAAATGGTAAACCCAAGGCAACACCCGTGACAGCAGTTGGAGCAGGAAGCAAACAGAACGGCAGAGTGTGATGGGAAACGGGGTTTCTTTATGAAAAGGAATATAGAAACTAGGATAACCTTTAAAGAGCTGGCACCAATTCCTTATCATTTCACTCTGCTGTAATTACATAATTCAACAGCCTTTTCACAGAGTGTTTCGTACCTGAGCTATGTTGTGTCATACATGTGTAATCAGCAATAAGATGCATGACTTACCGACATGGCTGGTGGAATTAGAAATACAGATGATGGGGATAAAAACTCAAAGTTTTAAAGAAAGGTTGAAACAATTCTTATGGAGACTGCAGCTGCCCGAACCATTTGAACTAGGGATATTAATACAGCCTGGGGGATAGAAGGTCATTTGGCTTCCTTCCCACTCTTGGCTAGCCACTTAATCTCTATACAATACACAGTATTGCTGTTCCACAAGTTATTCTGGATTTTTTTTTTTTTTCAAATCAAGAGGCATTACTTTCTGTATTTCATTTAAAAGGAAAAGATTTATAAGGGAATTCAGAAAGGTTCCTGGTAGTAGATTGACTAAATGTGATATGCAAATCACTTTAGGCTTGCAGCTACCCATTGAAAATAGCTGTGTGCAGTTGTCCAAGTAATCTGGGTGCACCCTGTAATTACAGAAGAATCCAGGCAGTCTTTAATTTTAGGCATTCATGCCTTTTATCTGTTAACTGGGCCTGACCACACTTCTAATCACCTGTATTTCCAATAGATTGCCCAGATGTTTCATAGCTTTGCTGGAGCATTTTAGATGAACTGGAGCATGTTGTTTGCTCAGGAGATTAGTTCATGGTAAGAGGGAGCCCTTCTTCACTTGTATTGCTTCTTAGGAAGTGTTTAGAACTTGCCTATCCAGAGCTCAAAGCCTGTATGCTTCCTTTGATAGAATCTCTTTGGCTGAAGGCTGCTAACATGTTCCCAAACAATTAAGGTGTAATAAATCAGATTAGATTAGCAGTTTTGTGCAGCTGTTGATAACAGTAGGTAGGTGGAAATTGCTTTTCAAGGTACCTTGATCAGATTTTACATTAGTAAGGTCAGAGTTTAGATTTGCAGAGATGTGGCTTATGAAAATGGGGTTCCTGGTCAGATATCTTTGTCTAAATATAAGCACATAAAAATAATGAGCTGTTGAGGAGTTTGCTCTGAGGATACCTGAGTCTCTGATTAGCGATGAGCAGGAGGGATTGGAGAAAGCTGAGCCAGTTAAAGGGGAGCTGCCATTAAAAACAAAGCCATTTCCTTTGGTTTATCCAATATGCTTATTTTAACTAGTTCTGTCTTCAGTACTTCAGTTTATGTTCTGTATGGGTTGAACCTCAGTAATAAGCCACTCTGGCATGTTCCTGGTGTGTTATAACAATGACTTCTGAGAGACAGGATGGTATGTTGTGTGCTGAGAAGGAAGGATGGTAAGAATGATGCTAAGGTCATAATACTGCAGGCTTTCTTCCACAGAGTTCCAGGCTACCTTTAAGTTGATTCATGTCTATAACTTATAATTCTGTCTTACAGACAAAATTATGACTCAGAGCCATTGCTGTGGGCTCAGTAACATCAGCGTAGTGGGAATATCTTGTGTCAGTATTTTAACATCCTCAGGCTGTAATGAAGAGCATATGATGTCATTGTTGCTTTTTACTGAAGACTTGGAGTCAAAGATCTAGTGAAATCTAATGGGGTGGTGCTTTTTTCCTCAGAAAACAAGAAATTGTTTTCAGTAAGATCAGATCACACACATTTCCCTGTGTGTCTTTACTGTGGCTCTCATAGCGCATTGTTATCTATGAGCAAAGGTCCTGTTACTGGGGTGGGCTGAGGTTAATGTCTTGCAGGTGTCTGTAGTGTCTTTGAGGCTTGGCATGCCGCTGATATCATAGATAATACATTTGCTCTCTAAATAACAATCCTGGTTTCTTTTTTTTCTTTACTTAATGTCAGGTACTTTAATATTCATAGAAATGAGCCTCACTGGGTACTTAAGTACTTCCAGATAACCACGCTCCCTGGTGTGCTTCCAGCTCCCAGTCTCTTAATATTCCCAGTGCATGTACAGTAGTTCACTCATGAGCTTTCATTTTAAGTGAATGAACTGTTTTCACTCTCAAAAAGCCTGGGAACTACACTGGAAATAGTTTAGCCTTGACACCTGTTCTCTACACAGCACCATTATCCTGGCAAACTTTGTTCCCTCACGTCTTTCCATGCTCCTTTTTGCCACTCCGCACAGGGTATGTAAGGATGGTTATGTGCCCATGTCACAAAAGCATCCCTCTTCTGGCCTGACTCACTTTCATTCAAGATTTTTCAACTACATCACTGCGCCTTTGCAATTAATTTCTTAGCAGCGCCATGGAAGAGATCGTGGTCAAGTGCTGTGTGACATGGATGAGATATGTCAGCTCCAAAGGAAGTTAGTAGCCCAGAGCACTGCAGGCCTGAGCTACTTGGCACCCCTTGACCTGTGGGCCAGGGGTTAATCTCTGGTTCTGATGCCTTTAGCATCGTGGATCCACTGATGTTGTCCTAGAGATAGACCTTGGGGCACTAGTGACCATGAGACACGCTGTGACTGTAAGGCAAGTTTTTACCCTGCCTGACGAGCACAACAGCTCAATTTGGTCTGCAGTCCCTGTTCCATTTTCATATTTCTCGCTATGTTCATTCTGCATACATACTGATGGTGCATCTTCCTCCTGAAGGGTGCCATCCTATATAGGTTAACTTCTAGGTCTCCCCTTGTGAAACCACATGCAGTTTTCCAGAGCTCAGTATGAGGGTTCTGCTGTAACACACTGGGAGACAGAGAAATCACCAGACTCTCCATCCTGCAGCTTGGAATTGTACGTTAACAACCAGCGTGTACACAAATAGCTCCCACATGTTTATGGCCTGTGTTGAGGAAGAGAGGTGTGGCAGAAAAACAGAGACAAGTTCCACTGCCAAAATAATCAGGACAAGTGAATAGTTTCCAAGGTGTTCATTCCCTAAATTGTTTTCCTTGTTTTCCTTTTTTTTACCCTTGCTTCAACCGAGCCAGAGCTCTTCTGAGAAATCAGAGTGCCTCTATTTTGATTGAATTCCTCTTGTTGTGGTATGGTGGGGAGGTATTACAAGTGAAGTTGCATTGCAGCAAACCACAGAAGATTGCTTTTCATTTGCCATGTCCTTATATCCCAAACTGAAGAGCAGTTAACACAGAATCCAAGATGAAATGCCAGAGACGGGTTCATCCCGTGTGTGAAATGGAAATGCATTTGTTTAGAGGAAAAAGCCACAATTCACTGATGCTTGTTGGATGTGAAAATGGCAACTGAGTGGTTTTAAGTATGTCTAAGTGTTTGCTGTACTATTAACTGAACAGTTGAGCTGAACCTTCCAACATTTGTTTTGGGTTTGCATTTAGGATAAAAATTCAGATTTGAGTTAAATTCCTCTGTTGGCTGGACAATGCTGTTGGAGACATGTGGATTTTTGGACCTAGTTCTGATTTTATCATAGGCCTTAGCACTTCTTACCTCTGGGTATTGTTAGATGGGAGGAAGAGTTTTAGGTGTAGTTAAAACTACAAAGATGAGTAAAATTTATCATCAAAGTGATGGTGGGCTGCTGAAACACTGTAGGAAAAAACAGGTTTGTATCTTGCATGTCTCTATAATAATAACATCATGAAAAAGAGAGTGGGATATTGTATTCCCACACAAACATGACTTGCCTTTTTGTCTACTCCTGTTGCTTTACTAAGACTTTGTTTATTCCTGTTTCTGTGGCCTTTGGTGGGGAGACACAACCTCCGCTTTCCATTTCTATCATACAATATAAAATGAGACTATTGGCATTTGATGGTCAGCTATTTGCTGATTAAAATGTACTGGCCTCAATAAAAACACTTCTGTAATTTGGCAGTTGGTCCTTTCCCACTAACTGCAGATTGATAAATAGTAACGTGTTTATCTGAAACATCAAGAAAGAGTAATCCAGCTTTATCCAATTCCATAACACAGAGTTGGACTTCAGTGATGCAACTTGATGGATGAGGCATAGCCAAGACAGCTTTCAGAGAAAAGTGCTTTCTTCTTGTGATGGTATTCAGCCACTGTGTTGCTTTTCTTTCATCTCCACTGACAGATGTTAATAGAACGAAATACATTGTGGTGGCTGGTGCAGTGCGGTAATGTCTGCTGCTGATGACCTGTTTTCTGAGCCCATTACACTTGTAGATTTATTACAGCTGAAGTATTTTAAACTAAAATATTCTGTACTGCTTCAATTTGAGTCATGTTTGGTTATGGACATTTATTACTAATCTAAAATCCTGTCTGATTAGCTGCCCAGGTTGGACAGCTAATCAGTGAAGCACCACAACAAGTGTATGCTAAAATACTTCCTGTCTGGGTTTGAGTGCATCTGCATTAGCTGTTACATGAGAGATGCAGTAAAAGCTTTATCTTTTGGGGAATCTTGAGAGAAACTGGAAATTAGCTAAATAAAGAAAATAAAGTGGCAAAGAGTCTGAGTTGAAGTTGAGCATGCAGGAAGGGTAGCTCCAAACCTGCCATAGCATGAGATGGTGCAGTGCCATCAAGTGCTGGAGCTTTTGGTGCTCCAGCAGCTCTTAGTTTTCAAAGGAATATCACTTAATTCACTGATTTGTTTTTAGCTGGCATTTGCAGTTACAGCTGCTACAACAGAAGCAAAACTTAGCCATGAGAATTCCTTAGTGTGCTGGTATGGCTAATCAGTGCAAACAAGAGCAGCAGAAAGGTCACCTTGTTCACAGGATCAGAAGTGGGCCACAAACGTATGTTTAACTACAACTGTTCCTTGCAACAGAATCCCTGAAGAACCTCTAGTGATCCATGTACTTGAAAATAGGTCTTTGCAGATGGACTGAGTTTAAAGTAGAAGTTTCTGTAATCACCGTAGTCCACCTGTTGAACATGGCAAGTTCTAGACTTAAGTTGTCATGAGTAGGGAAACTGTTTCTTCTGTGCACCTGAGTGCATCCTTATAATAAGTGATGTGACAAAGAAGAATCTTACCATCTAGCAACAAGGGGAAGGAAGGTGGTTTTTCGCCATTTAAACTTATAACCATATTAGACTATTTCTTTCAGAGCGTTTCTTTTCCACTGCCCTACTGTTGGAGCTGGGAATGTTGCTACAGACAAGTTGGAGATTTTTCAGCTCTGGAATTTCAATTAGGTGTTTATTAATATATCCATGCTCCCTGAAACATTGCTTCCTCGAGCAAACTCAGCCTTGATGGAAATGTGTGAAGACAAGATACAAGGTTTTTGTCTGTCTGTTCCATAAGGATCTTGTGTTGTACTTATTACCAGTGACACAGCCTCATTGATTTGTCAGTGACTGTGGTAGTAGGAGAGTGAGCATCAGGAAAGTCCTCTCCTAAGTACTTATGGCTCATTTTGTGAATTAGGATAGATAATTAAATTCTATCTCTCAAGCTTCCCATTCTTTATCTGCATTTTGTTAAGTGCTCTGTGATCTGCAGATGAAAGATGCAGCATTGATAAAGAATGTGGGAATGCAGACATGCATTCACACAAATGACTGTAGCTGGGCATGTCTCTTGGAATACATCTCTTCCAATGCCCAGCTCTCAGAAAGCTGCCATTCAGCCACTGCTGTTGCCACAT
The DNA here is from genome assembly GCA_025447955.1 of Psilopsiagon aurifrons. NCBI lineage: Eukaryota > Metazoa > Chordata > Aves > Psittaciformes > Psittacidae > Psilopsiagon > Psilopsiagon aurifrons. Next base: position 21,331 of record JAOEHY010021167.1, read on the forward strand.
TTAAGACTCCCTCTCATGTACACACAAGCACATTCTTTATTTAGGTCTTGAGGACTATGTTAGTGTTTCATCACTTTGATATAACTTTTGATAAAGGGATAAATCAAATCCTAATTGTTAATTACATATTCTCATTAAAGTGTGGTGATGTGTAGTATCAGAAAGACAATGGTGGTCAAAATACATTGATTCACTGCCTCATTGTTCTACAAATCCATCTGCTGTGAAAAGCATTGAACTCCTTAATTGTCATCCTATGTGCTATCCTTCTACTTGACATAAAAAAGAAGGAGAGAATGGAAAATGTAAACCTATCTTCCTTTAATATTCCGAGGTTTTGGTTAATGACTGCATAGAAGTATTGTTGGGAGATTTTGTTATTGCAAAGCACTGCTCAGAACGGTTCATGTTTTCTCTTACAGAACATTGATATTACCAACTTCAGCAGCAGCTGGAGTGATGGGCTGGCCTTCTGTGCTCTGCTGCACACATACTTGCCTGCACATATTCCTTACCAGGAGCTCAACAGCCAGGATAAAGTAAGTTTTGTTGTACCTGCTCCTACACCATTTGTAGAATTCATGGTAAATATTATCCATTTTTCTGGATATGTAGTGGAGACACAGTGTTGCAATATCTTCAGTGATGCAAAATAAATAGATGGGAGCAACAGTAAGAGCCAAGTGTCATTTGAGAACCTACAGAGCAAACTGACTGGATGAGAAGGAAAAGGAAACCAACAGTGAGCTCCCAAAGAGAAATGAAGGGACTACTAGCTAAAGAGTTAGTGGCAAGTCACTGGAATTCAGTGAGTGCTGCAGATAAACCTGAAGACAGCTTCCCTTGTAAAGGCTAAAGTATTTCTGGACTCCTGAGTTAACAGCGCACTTTAAAAGTGCAGGCAGATCATTCATTGAGCTACTTGGACAGCAATGTATTTAAAAGTCTGACCCCATCAGCACATTCCATGTATATAAAGACCCTCACAAAGAGGACGAACCTGGATTTACTTCACACAACTAGTATTACAATAAGAATTATGCTATATATAGGAATGTCTTACATTAATTAACACCTCACCTCTTCAGAAACCTTTCACTCATAACAAAGACAGCACCCTAGTGGCTTTTTCTGCCCAGTTGTAATCAGTTTCACAAGAACCTGTTTGTCAAAAACAGAGGGCTGTAGCTTGGGCAAAAGTAGACGAGCTATTCGAAGACAAAGAACTTTTTTGTGAGTGTACCTGACTAATACAAATAAGTATCTATGTGAAAGTACTGAATCTAGTGATTTTCAAATATACCTGCTCATTTAAACTTACTGATTAACCAGATAAAGGTAGAGTTCAGGAATCATACTTTGATGGTAACCCTTTGAACTTTTGTTTTACAGAAGAGAAACCTGCTGTTAGCATTTCAAGCTGCTGAAAGTGTAGGCATCAAACCCAGCCTGGTGAGTAACCTTCTTTTAGCAAGGGAAGATATACTCCATACACTGTTACAGAGCCTTTGTTGCCCTGCGGCCAGCCAGCTTGTGCTGAAAAATGTTCATAGTGATAGGGAAGGCAGCAACACCATCTGTGAAAGTCCATAGAAAGAAGAGAAGGAACTTCTGGAGGTCATCTAGTATTGAAATGAGGGTACTGATTATGTCTTCCTCTTGGAAGCCAGTTCCAGAAGATTCCTATTTTCGAGAGCAGACTTGCCTGTTAGACAATTTTCTTTTGGTTTAGTGTTTTAAGAAACAGAAGGATGATTAGTGTGTTAAACTGTTTAAAAAGTCTCTTCCAAAATCAACAATATGATGACAAGGCAGAGATCAGTTTAATATGAAAGAAAAAATATTTTGGGGTTCATAAGGTAAATACAGAACCAAAGACATTTAAAGAAGCAGTGATTTAAATAAAGAATTGATCTTTGATTGCAGATGGAAAAAATCTTTTCAGAATGTAAAATATACATGTCCGTTTAAATACTTTGTTAATGAGTTTCTGAATTGCCCTTGGCCATTAGCCATTCCCATGGTCTTTTATACTGTATGTGGCTTTAAGCAGCTCTGGAATGGCAGTAGTAGAAGTCAACAACAGTCACAGCTGCTCGAAGGACCTTGTGATGTTCCCAGTAATGGTGCTTGACTAAGTTTTGTTAATGTATCTGTCCTGTGCAGGAACTCAGTGAGATGATGTACACAGACCGCCCGGACTGGCAGAGTGTGATGCAGTACGTTGCTCAGATTTACAAGTACTTCGAGACATGAGACGCAGAGCAAGAGGTGGACAGAAATGGGGAAGAGAACAAAGAATGCTACAGATGCACTCGATCACTTTAAAAATCCGCTTGCTCCTCTTCCACAACCAACCTAAGCTCTTAGTTTGAAAGAAAACTTCCGTAATTCTGATGACATCTGGGACTACAACCAAATAAATATCCATTGTCTTATCTACTCAAACCAAATTAATCTGTAATTTTATTCCCATGTGGAATTTGCAGAGTGTTTTCAAACGCATGTGGGATTTTCCAAAGAGGATCCCATGTGCTAAACAATGTTTGCCTCAAACTAGACTCCAGCAGCAGGAGACCTGCTACAAAATGAAGTTCTAAATCAATGGTGGACTATGCTGGTACTCAAGGGAGGCTGGGAGATTCATGTTAATCCAAAAGCTCACAAAAATGCTCTTCTTGCCAAAACGTGCTTAACTCATCCCAAATATATGTTATTTTCTTGCCTCCATGTATTTTATAAACTACCATGACAGATGCACATAAGTGTGTGTAAAACCTTAACCTGAGTTATTCTCACACACCTGATTCAGTAAGTGTACTAGTTTGCTTGTCATAGCTTAACCAGCAGGTTAATAACAGAGTTATTTGTAACTCAGAAACCATGTTCTGATCCATCACCAATTAAAGAACTCTAAAAGCATCCTATTAGGTGCTGGGACTTCATTTCAGACCAAGCAGAAGTAATTTCTGAGGGAAAAATATAGATTTATTACTACAACTTTGTTACTTGATTACTACTGGGAAGCCAGACCTTGTTTTCCCAGCAGCCTGTGCAGGCACAGGTATCCTAGGAATATTGCAAATGCAATTTGCTAGCTTTAGTCTGCAAGGTGCCATTAATCAGGTGATGACTAAGTGATACAGTAACATCTCAGTAGTACATGTTTGTGTGGATTGAGTGGATCAACTTCTTTCTTCTGTGTTGATCTTGTATAATCAGCGCAGATGTGTAATTGCTGTGTAGAGGCATGACTCCTGAGGCATCCTGTGCTTTGTCCAATAAAGTATGGTCTACAAGGCACTGTTAAATGCTTAAAAGTGATGTTACCCTGTAAAGGAACGCAGGCAATATATTAGTACTGATGGAAGCTGCAACTTCACAGGTTACAAAGATTGTAACTGGAACCCCTCTGTGTGTCATGGAAATCTCTAAGGTGCCAGAGGATAGCTTTCCAGCTCAATGATACTGTTAGGAAAATGTCTGAAAAATACTGTTTAATTTCCATTATACCGTTTCTCTTATTTCATGTCATGAAGTTAAATTTTCTGTTGGTCTCCAAGGATAGTAGGATCAAAGAGGCTGCTTGATTTGTTCTCGGAACAGGTCGTGGAGAGTGGGCTTTGTACAGGACCTTGTAGGAGCCTGTCTACCTGCTTTAGATTATGCTGGTAGAAGAAAGTTGTTGTTTAGTTAAGCATGTTTAACCCTGTGACCAGACTTGATGCTTTGTGGTTGTTAATTATAGGGAGCTAGGGATAATTTCTCTCTTACAAACTAAATAATAGTGCATGCTCACTGCTCTTAACTCCTGAAAAAAGGCTCATGAAATAGAAACAAATGATTTCACAGAAGAAACTTGGTTTCAGGTTTTCCGGTGCTTTCTTAATAGGCAGCTGATCTCAGCCTCTGGCTTCCCCACAGTGCTCTGTTGTTTGTTTTTCTTAGTACTGTTTAATTAGTAAACAACCTATTTCAGACTTTGGTTTTCTCACAGCAGAATACAGGAGTAAGGGATAGGTGATAGTATTGAACAGAAATGAAGCTGGAGGAATGCAAGGAGAAAAGCATCACTTGCTCTTAGTTTTAGTCTGACATTTATTCTGATTCATTACCCCCAGGAAAGTCTGATTCCAATCTTTTGAGAGTCTGTGTGATAAAAAAGGACAGAGGCAAGCACTTACGGTGCCCTTGCACTCTTTGTGTCATCCTATACTGTGAGAAAGCAGTTGTAAATGCTGGCCAGAATTATTTCTTTGCAAGAGAATGCTTTCTAGATTGAATTAGCTCTCCAGTATTTTTAAGCGTACACTCTGCCATCCCTAGAGAACATAGGATGAGTTGCTCTAAGTGTTCTCAGATACAAGTCTCCTGTTATGTGATAAGATGGAAGAGAAAAATAGCCGCTAAGCAGAGTTCATTTCGGAAGGCAGTTACACTGCAGAGCTCCATTGCCTTGTGGCTGCAGCAGCTCTTGTCCCTTGAGGTATCCATTGGCAGAGATCCCAATTCTGTCCAACAGGCTGTGGTTCAAAGCATGGTGAAATCAGCACAGAAAATTCCATATTCCTCAGTGGACTTTGGATCGGGCACTTGCAGGGATGAGAAAAACTGTTTTAATTCCCAGCGTCTCGTAAACATTTCAAAGTCGGAGGGTTCCACTGGATCCAGAAAGGAAAGATAATCTTAACCCTCTGCTCACAGGGAGCGTGTGCTCCGTGTGACGGTCAGATGTGTGCTCAATATGTGTGCTATCTAAGGTGTCAGCATCACTTGCTTCCAGCATTGTGCTGACGTTTATTCTAATCTAGTTCTCCAAGACTCTAACCTACAAACCATTTTTGATAGAGTAACTTTTGGGGGTTTTCCCCAAATGATTTTTGCAATGTAATGTTCCTGTCATCTCTTTGCAGCTTACTCTCCCATGTCCCCAGCAGCACAGACCGAACGCTAATTCTACCCAGTTCTCATGGTATATTCTTAACATTTCTTTTTTTTACTTATCTAGGAGTTAGAACAAGGAGCCATCTGTCAGTAGGGAATAATAACCAGTTTCACTGTTTGCTGAGTGCTACTTTTCAGTCCTCAAACCTGCAAAACTTCTCATTTTGAAACAGTGATACTTTGAGAGATGGTCTTCAAGATTATTCTTTGAGATCGAGAATGTTGTTTATTTGTTCGTTTATCTGTTACAATATTGTGTATTTTTCTTCTTCCTTTTGAACCTGGCATAGTTACATTTGTAGATGTGGATTTTCAGAAGTTACTGGTTTTCTTCATGCTGCCCTAAAATTTGTTCCAGCCAAGATGCTGCAGACCAGAAAACCTACAGGCCCTGTAAGACATCTCAAATTTGAACTGTAAAATTGAAGTTCTAGCTGCCTTTACAATTAGAGAGTTTGTTGATTAAGTTAAGCTAGAGGATAATAGGGATAGTCATCATAGGAGTTCTGAGAATGCTCTGAAAATGGCCTAAAATGGATGGTGCAATGTGTTGTATCAGCAACAATTTGCCGAAATCCTTTCTGACTCTGCCTCTTAGAAGTAATGGATCTTTCCTTGATGCAGGCAGACGAAATCATTTCACTGTCACCATGTGCTCCCTAAATGTACAGCCGCTCTTCAATATAGCTGCATATGCTTGTATGTGTGTACTTGAGTAGTCTGTTGAACTACAAGAAACCAAATAGCTGATTTTGGAAGAGCACGTGAGAAGAATGGTTAGGATGGGGATTTCAGTGAGGTTCCATGGAGGGATATCGCATCGTGTGACTGTTGTACCATAGCTGCCAGAGAGGAAAGGAGAGTGAAGGGTTGAAAGTATGCAGTCTGGCTCCTAGAGCTTCTGGTGGGTCATAGAAAGGTACAAGTCGTTTCATGGCTTGGGAAGGTACAGAGGTGTTGAGAAGTGAGCCCATAGTCAGCCCTCTGAGAATGTTTTCTAGAAAGGCTGAAGAGCTGTTTCTGAAAGTACACAAGGGAACTGAATGATGGAGTGGGAGTCCAGTGTGTGAAGAGAGGAGCATACATGGGACGTGTACCTGGGCTTTTGTGTTCAGCAAAGGACATCAGCTTGAGAGCCCTTACTGTCATCTTGAGTGACATTTCTCCTAAGGGTGCAGCCTGGGGTGGATCTAGGAAGATGAGGAGGGAAGAGAGCACAGAGCTTGCTGCCTTTGACGGGTTGCCCTTCCTGTGCCTGTGACAGTCATGGAAATGCAAAGGAGGCACAGATTTCCTGGTCCTTCCTGTACTGCAGCAAGGCACTGTGCTAGGCAGAGTGATTTTTGACTTACGCACGTTCTCCAGTTTCCTCTCAGTGAGACACATTCTCTTTGAGCTTTGGCAGGTTTTCTTTTTGTGTTCTGAAGTTGCTTTTACATTATTTCCCTGGTTTTCTTGTTTTGTATCTGCAACCAGCACTAGTTTTATGTCTAAATCAAGTAAGTGCATGCTGGCAGAATGATTTGGTCTTCACTGTTTGATTCATGACCTAGAACTCTTCCAAATCTACCTTTCTGCATCACTGACTTTCTCTCTTCCTTGGCAATGAAGCGTGAGCTCACTGGTTGGTTTGTACCTCCCTCATCATTCTGTGCTTTTGGTACCAGGTCTTCCATCAGGAAGCATCTGACAGGGCAGCTGTGTGTAAAGCTTTGTCTCATGTATCTGAGGAAAGGCAGGGGATGAGATTATGCATTTTCCTGTCAGAAGAGGGCTTTTGCCTAAAAAGACTCAGGGCACTGAGCATTAAAGCATTTTTAAACCCAGCAATAACTTGTACTATGCTAGACTGTATTGGTTTTTACCAACTCCAGTGCCATTTAGACTCACTCACCAATACGGTGTAGAATCAAACTTATAACTGAACTGCGGTTACCATGTTTCTCAGCTGATGGTCTCTACATTTCTGACTTGCACATGTGCCAAGTTCCACTGGGCAGTGCTGGACACAATGTTTTTTATTGATTGTGGGTCCAGGCTTGAGTTTGTCATCTGGGATAATCACCTCTAACAAGTCTTTTAGCTTTCTCTGTTGGGTACAGATGTTACATCATAATCTAATTTATACAAAGAGCACATTAGAATGTATATACCAGGCATTGCCAGATTTGGACATGCTAATATTTAAAGATTAACATTATTAAAATGTATGATGCAAAAATCTGTGTAATATTTCTAATAAATCTTTTCTGTTTCTGATGTTTGTTGTAATGTTTCAAATCTCTACACACAAACCAGATTCTCCTGCAGTCTACTAGGCAGCAGGACTCCCAGGAGAGACTAAAAGAAACTCGTGGTTCATTGGTTGTCCTCCACCAGTAGCAAAGAAAATTTGCTCAGAATTGTCTTTTCATAAATACATCAAGTTCCATTTTTTTAAAGTAATTTAGATGCATTTGGATGCCTTTCTCTGAACTTGTCCTGAGACTGAGATTGTTTTGGGGATAAAGGAGTGCAAGAGATCTCTCAGTTTCTGAAACAGAGTATTGAAGACACAGTAGGAAATCATCCTAGTGCAAAGGTAAGGAAAGAGCATGGAAGAGAGCAACGTGTCTGCATTGGAAGCTCTCAAGTGGCTAAGGCTTAAGAAAGAAGTGGCCAAAAAGTGGAAATAAGGACTTGTGGTTGGAGTAAGAATAAAATTAAGGTTTTCGTTTGCATAATCCAAACTATTTTGCCTCTCCCCACATAAGCATCATGTTTCAGTGCTGGATTGTTAATGCTGGGCTCATCCTTTCTTGTGGCAGTGTCACAGGCAGAGCAATATTGTTTTGATGGTTTGTCTGATCTGGGTGGTTTTATCTCCTGGACAAAGTGTGACCACATGAAATGGCAAACTGGATTTCCTCCTTCTGTCCAGCCGCCACTGCACTTTATTTTGAAGGTTTGCTGTGCCTCACTCAGACTGTTCTCAGTATTTGCCCCTCAGTTGTCTTCTGCAAAGGAATTCTCAGAACCAGCCCTGTTTTGCTGCCTGGAAAAATCTCACCATTGCCAGCAATGCAGGCTCCTGTTGTGCTTGAAGTGTGAAGAGCAGGACTATGAACACTCAAGTTCATCACTTGTATGTCCTTGGAATAAGGCAGTTCATGTCTGTCTGCCTAAATTCCCAATTCTTTCTGCATTTATTTTCTCTATCCTTAGGTCTGTCCTTGTCTTTTTTGGCTATAAAAACTCTGCAGCAAGAGCTGTATTTGCTAAGAGTTTATACAGCCTCCAGCCACAAACTAGAGTTAATGCACAATATTATAATAGAACTAATTAATCAAACCAGATTGAGTTTGTCTTGTTCAGTCATGATGGCATGAAATCCGGGATGTTTTGCCCTGCTCAGGGAAGCTGTGGTTTATCTGCATTCCCCCTCATTTGTAATACAAGTAGAAATTACCACGTAACACGAGCTGGTGACAGGTTGGCATTCAAAGCTGTGTCACCAACTGCCTCATTTCCATCTCCCTGTGACCAAGCCAGATCTTGGCTGAGGTGTAAAGCTGGTAATTCCTGTCACCATGTTGCAGAAACTGCAGTAAGGGTGGGGTTAGGGTTGGTTTTCCATTCACCTGTCCAGGATTGTTGGACGTTCTCCTTCGTGGCTCATGGCACCCAATTTTTTGATGGGGATAGATTCTTGAGTCCTGGGATGTGGAAAGGCAAAAGTCCTTTCTGCCTTAAAGACTAGCAAGCCAAGATCGAGCATGACAAGTCTCGGACCGTCCCCTGTCTATAAAGAGATATGAATCTAACAATGCTGTCAAGAGTTAACCTGTTCTTTGTACAGCATGGAGATACCAGTGGGTAGCAAGATACCTGTCAGTGCAGCTGCTTTAGTTCATGTTTGCTTTACTTTTAAACAAATGATCAAACAAGATACCTCTGGCTCTTTAAAACCCTGTCCCCGTAATCCTTCCTACAACACAAAGCTCCGCTATCACAAACCATGCTTTGAAGAATCAGCCATACAACTGCTCATAAAGAATATCTGTGTTAAAATGGATTCACCGCTTCTCTGTCTGACTTCAGCAGATTACCTGAGCTGTGCCAGTGCCTCTGCTGCTGTGAGCACATGCTGGGGAGCCAGCAAAAAGTAACAGCTCAGCAATCAGGTTCGACACTTGGAAAGGGTGTAAGACCGCTCTGATCTTCGTCAGAATTTGCTGCATTGGCCATTCTCAACTGTATTAATGTCTGTGAATTCCCTTGTTATCTTACAGAAAATAGAATCTGCTTAGGAGCAATTGATTCTGGGGACCTGCTGCCTCTCACCACCAGACTTGGTGTTCCTGTTACTGAAGCTGTTAGTTGCTTAAAGGCTGTGCTGCCTCGACTCTTTTCAGGACATACTCCAGATGCTTTGGTTTTTCCTTGGGAAGAGCTGGTTTCTCTGTGGAGGTGTCAGTGTGCAATATATATGGATATGTTCACACATGGTTTGGCAAGAGGCTGAAAATGAGAGTTGAGGCTGATACTTACCCAGGATTATTTGTGCTGGTCATAGACAGGGTGAGATGTCAAGATTCAGAACTGCTTTGCTGCGTAGTACACTGTGATTGCCAAGTGTCTCCTAATGTGTAGAGAACTTAGACTGAGCAGGAAAGACTAATTCCCTTCCTGACTGGTGCACATTCTTCTCCAGATGGAGAGGGTTTTATTTGTTCTTCCTTTTGAGATGGAGAGGGTTTTATTTGTATCACCACAGTGCCTCTGACCCCAGCATGAACCGGGACCTGTCTGTGAGTACACAGACCAGCTCCAAGCATGGATTCAGCATTCTGAGGTTCATATCCAGCTGGAGACCCTGGCAGAGACAAATGAAAGCAAGGTGCCATGGCCTGATCTATTTTTGAAGCTGAAGACAAGGCAGATAGATAGTGTAGTCTAAAGTTTAAAGCCCAAAATGAGCATTAGGAGCCTTACATTCTCAAAAGAGAGATCTTCCATGGGAATTGAGGCAGGTGTGCTCGTCATAATAAGCATAAGCAATACCAGTAGAATAAACGTTTTCCAGATGGAGACTCAATAGACTGTAAAGGTTAGAACCAGATGGATGAAGTCTCATAAGTATAGCTTTTCAGAATCTGATACTGGAAAACTATAGGCAGTAACTCTGGGAAGCAGGACCCTGAAGTAAATGTCACGCAGAAAAGATGGCAGTCAGATTACAGGGGCAATCAGTTGGTTTTTATTGAGCATAGCAGGAAGAAAATGAAAGCTGTAAAAGGCCAGTGTGGGTAAACATTATTCACGTATCTAAAATGTGAACTGCTGTCCCTTCTTAAGTACATAGCAATGACCGAGGCTTTATCCTTACCCACACATGCATCATGAGTTTAAGCTGGTTAAAGAGAAAGTAACAAGATTAAGAGAATTAACATGGGCACAGGTGATTTTTCTAACCTGCTGCACCCAGACATTTGCAGACCCTCTGTGCAAAGCCCCGTGTTACCACTCCTCTTGGCTTCAAAAAAGAGCATACAGCAGTTGAAACCCCCTTTCACCTTAATGTGCTGTAATTTTTGTCTTGAGCAGCTCATCCTTTCTCTCTCCCTACTCCCACACTCCAATCAAGGAAGCAAACGGATTCCTCAGGTTAGTGATTCAGCAGGACATACCCAACATTCTCCCAACAGGACCAAGCTCCTGGGAAGTGAGGCCACAACCATGACTCTGCTTGGCTTTTTCGGTTACAAAATGTTATTTTCCTTGCCAAAATCAAAAGCACAGCCAGGGCAGTTACCATGAAGGCAGTGAGCGTGGCCTCTTGCATATTTGTAACGCAACTACTCATATTCAGTGCAGACATCCCAACCTGTCTGAATAGCACAGCAGTAATGATAATATATGCATAGCTCTGCCCTTGAGAGCGATTGTACTGTCAAGGCCCTGGAGAGCCATTCAGGGAAGGGAGAGTTCAGTCTGAAGCTTGCAGAGGGGCTAATAATATTAATAGTACATGATATGCCAGGGGATAGTGCAGTCCAGGTTCTTCCCCTTCAGCTGTGATTCAGCCATTGCTTTCACAGTGACTAGGAGGGGTTTCTGGTCTTGCAAGGATGGAAACCACACTGACCAAGTGTTTGGCGTTTAGCAGTTTTTACCGCTAGGATTACGTAGCGCTTTTGCCAATAGTTCTGGAAACAAAACAGACAAATCTCCTATCTTTGCATCCGAGCAATGGGTTAGAAGCTGTGTCATAATGATCCTGAGGTTCAAACAGGTTTGGAGTGCAAATTGAGCTTTTGCTGGCAGCTGAGTGTGGAGCCAGATGGGACAGGAAGGCTCATCCCTCCTCTGCATTGGCTGATTTGAATTTTTGGAGTGTATCCCACAGTATTCCCTTTGCCGCAACCAAGCTGCCCTTTAACCCCTGAGTGACCTGTATGGATATTTATGAAGCTTGGTTCTATCTTGCACAAAGAGGCTGAAGGATTTGAATTAACTCTATAATTTGAGCAGGATTCTACACTCAGAGCAGTTGTGTTGCACCAGTTCAAGTCTTCTCATTTCATTCAATCAGAGCTCCAAATGTCACATTTCTGCATAAAGCAGCATGGCTTTAAAGGCTTGGGAGAAGAGAACATTTCCCTGCCCTGTCAGGGTTTGGCAGGCAGCAAAATCACTTCTTATTGTTGCTGTGAAGTGTTGGTTGGGAGCGAAGCTCCAATCAGGCTGCGGAGCAGTCACTTAGTGGGTTTGCTTTCTTAGGGGCATGCAGTTGTGAAGGTGCCCAAGCAGCAGCTCCAGCTGTGAATGAAGCAATCCCAGGGTGTTTGATGTTTGAATTGCAGACACATCACAGCCTGTCCGGCTTCACCCTGGGCTTTCCACTACTGGCGTTGGCCTGGAAACATAACAACGCTTCCAATCGATATCTCTGGGAAATGGGCTGTACCATCTCCACCAGCATAAACGGGACAACTGGCCGCAGTACAGGCTGGGAGCCCTGTGCAGGTGAGACCTCAACCAGGGCTCAGGGCATCATTCGCTCCTGGCTTCAGCTGCAGCTTTCATTTGAAATGAGTGCTGGAAGAGGTACTTGGCTCTTCATCATAGAAGGTGGTTAGTAAATAAAGTCAAACCCTGAGATCAATTAAAAATGCCTTCAAACTGGTATCCTCATACCCTGCCTCCACCCTGCCAAAATCCTTCCTTTTGAATTTCACCGCTCTTTAGAGTTTATTTTGTTGAGTCTTGTGGTGACTTTATTGGTTTTAATGAAAGGTGTAAGATGTAACCCACAGTGCACAAAGAATTCACGCACCTGCATTGTTCCAAGATGAGTTCTTGCACGCAATGTAAGCACCAAGTTTAAATTCCAGGGTAACACGTTTATTATCTGGCAGTGACCCTGCACACTAGGAAAATCCAGGATTGTGGATCTGCTGTTCATGATTTACCTGAATTTTCCTGTTCTGTTGTCCAAGGATTTTGCAGACTGGCTGAAATCTCCAGTGTAGAAATAGTTTACTCTGGAATTTCACTCTCTGCTTTCCCAGACTCTTCCAGATAAACAACTACAGCGATACAGCAGCAAACTTCACCTTTGGCCATTCACCTCCATCACAGTTTACTTCAGAGCTCACCTGGAATGATGCTCAGCACAGCAATGCAGCAATAAATATCCAGGCAGAGACGAGTGCTTGTTTCACCTTCCTGCACACTACCTTAGCCTCAAAAACATGTTCCCTTAACCTCTCTTGCGTAGACTGTGTGTAGTTCAGCCAGTCCTTGGCAGCACCACTTTGAAGAGGGCTTTTGTACCTGCTGTATGGTTTAGAGGTTATACTGTGTCTTGGGAATCCTTTCTTGGAGTCAGGTTCAGGGCAAGCTATGTCTTGTCCTGCAAAACAATGCAGAAGTGCTAGTGAAGACTCAAGTGCTAATGGGATTTGGTTCATGCTGCTCTGCGAGGCTCACGGCTCCTATTGAGCAAGTTGTAGCTGAGCTTTGCTGCCCTGGCAGTTAGGTATGGCCATTTGAGAGACATGAGCTGGTTCTTCATCCAGCTCCTCATGTCCACCTTGCAAATCCCCACTGTCGCCATTGGTGGTAGTCATTCTGTGCACGGACAGCCCTTGCAGAGAACAGAAGTAGTGAAAGAGGTTTGCAATGTGCCTCCTGGGAAGACGTGTGTGGAGGCTTGTATTGAGGTGTACTGGCAAGGTCTGCAGGAAGAGAGAACCTCCGGGCCTCTGTGGACACTGAAGGGTGCATGCCATGGCTCAGGACTGTGCCACAGCCTAACTCCAAATCAGGGCTTGCGCAGAAAGCTGTGGGGACTGCCTTTGTCTCTCTGTATTTCCCAGTCTCTCCTCTCTACGGGAAGGTTTTGGGATGAAGCAGTCTCTTCATGGAATGGATGGCTAGCAGCTGCTTTGCTTGTGAAGCCTCCAGGTGCTGGGCTGATGCTCCCTATCACCCAAGAGCCAGTTCTGCTCAATACCGTAACTCTCATGAGTGGATGAAGGGTTGCCAAAGTCAGTATGATGGATGAACTTTCTGTCTGGCATCCACCTTTCTTTCCCTTCCCTGTTTTTGATATCCAGAAGGTGTCTGTGTCCCTTTGAAGCAAAGACACTCCTACTTCAGCCCTCGCTACTGTTCTCTTTAACTCTGTGTTGTCTCAGGAGCGTCTGAGATGGCAAAGGCGTCTGCAGGACCAGCAAGAACATCTCACCTGCCACTGACTCTGGAGCTTTACTTTGTGTTTAGGGACCTGCCCTCGCGAGCTGCCTGGATATGCATTGGGTGTGCATGGAGAGATATGCATTGGTGGGGCTCTCCCCTGTTCTTTGTGCCCGAGCCAAGAGAACTGGAGGTGTCAAGCCAGAGGTCGCTAGGGAAGTCCTCGGTGAAGCCCGGGGCTGCATAGAGGCCTCATACAAAGGAGATCACAGAGGGCTGCAGGAAGCGCACGGCCTCCAAAGCGGCAGCTCTGCTCCCTTGGGAAGGCAGCGACAGAAGGAACAGCACGTACGAGGTCGGTGGGCTCCTGCCAAGCCCCGGAGCTGAGGGCTGCGGCCACACCAGGGTGCTGATCCTGTCTCGCACTGCATCGCCATTCATAACGTGGGATCTGTTTAAATCAGCTTCCCTCTGAACAAAAGAGCCAGATTAGGTCTTACACTTGAAAGAAGCAGGTTGGGGCTGGTGCCGTTTCCTACATGAGTGCTGAGAGGCAAATCCCCAGAGTAAAATAGAATCCAGGAAAATAATAGTAATGGTGATTCATTTATGTCTCACATCTCCGCATCCAGCGGTGCACCAGTGACCTGTTGCCATGTTACTATTGCTCTCTGCTCTTGAATGGATTCCACAAGCTTTGGGCTATATTTACCTTCCTAATCGTGTGACTTCCTTGCTCCTTTACAGACTCCAGTATATAAATATGGACATTATCACCTGCGGAGTCACCATCCTCAGAGCCTCAGGAGCTGCAGTGTTTCACAACGCCTGCTCAGATGATTGCTTTATAAGGCCAGCACATTCAGTTGGTATTTAATGGTAGGGTGTACAATGCCATATATTCTAAAGCAAGGCTTGAGGAATGCAGCTGCAGGGCAATGGCAGTATCTCCAGATGGGAATGGGCTCATCCTCCTCTTGCTGCCAGCAGGATTTAACCACGTTTGGTACAACAGAGCTGAGCACGCTTGTCCTTGGCTCCACTTGCAGCTAAGTTGTATTCAGAAGTTCAGTTGCAAGAGTTAGGGCCAGAATAAACCACTGGACCTTGGCAAAGGCTTTGCTGCTTTGGAGAGCCATGAATCTCTGTGTAATGCAAAATCCGTAACACCCACAGAGCCTCACTACCTGTCTCACAGAGAGACCTTACCCAGAACAGCCCATTCATCAGAATGTGCAATACTGATTCCTCTTTGTCTGAGTTGATAAACCGCCCTTTCCCTTTGCTCAGGCTGTAAAACCTACTTTCATGATCACAAAAGCAGATCCTTTTCTTATGAAATGCATCCACTGTTTGTATGTATTCACCACAGTCAATTCCGCTTCACCCCCCCCCCCCCCAAGTGCTATAAAGCTGCCGAAGGCTGCTGTTGGCACATGTTTTAGAGCTAGGAAAATGACATGTGTAAAAACCCTGATGTAAATCCATTGCTTTGGGGGAAAAGTGCTTTTCCATGCTAGTTTACCACCGTTTACATGATTATAACAGGCTCTACGCAGGGGAATCTACACACATCCCGAAAGAATAAATAAACCAAACCAGTGTAGGCAAGTTCAGGGTTGAGCCGGTGCTGAGGATGATGGAGCAGCCTCACATGGGGGCTGCATACCGGCAGCCCTGAGTCCTCCTCAGAACTCTGTATTTGAATCGCAGGAATTATGTGTTCATCCCTCAGTGCTGTTGTGAGACTCCGACCTTTCTTTGTGCAGGCAAAGTGCTTGCAGGATGGAAGTGTGAAGGTGTTAGGTGGGAGGGCAAGGGGCAGGAATGCTTCCTGAGTGCAGATCCTTTTGTCTAAGAGGAACAAAAGGAACCTTGCTCTAAATCCCCATGGAATTAAATACAGCACAGCCACGGCTTTCCTTCAGCATCCAAGCCATCCTTCAGCTTCCTGCTCCAAAGATGTTCAGCTTCAAATATACAAAATAGCTTCATTCCATACAAATTAGGAGTTCCCCTGCATCACTCTGATCCAAAGCATTGTTAGTGAGCGCGTCTCCATTTACTCCATGTCCATAGAGATCATTCTGATCCATTTTTCCCATGTGTTTTTTCTCTGCTTTAACTTTGGATCCCCAGAAAGCTTTCTCTGCTGTGGGATTTAATTTCCAACTTAGTTTTTTGTTTTAAAAAGCAATTTCTTGGACTTTAGTTGCTACAGGAGGGTTCATTTTGCTTTAAATCTTTGGAGTTTTTTCTAGTTTCAGTCCCGTGTTTTCAGTACTGCTGGATGCCATAAAACCAGAATTAGGTTCAGTCTCCGATCTGGTTGTGTTTTGATGGTGAACACAATACAACGCATGAAGGCTGTGCTGGAAAGGTAAGTAGTTATGAACTTGTATTTATCTTCACATCCTTTGCTGCTTCTAAGTGCAGGCACTCCCTTTCGGGGGGACTGAGTTAGGACTTCATTTTTTCCAAGCTCAATGCCTGTAGCCCTGTGAGTAACAGCGTTTGCTAATCTGTGGTGTTTTGCCATTTCCTTGCATCAGGGGCTGTCACGTTGGTGACAGCCCGGCCGCGGACATGAGGCTTTTTGTGAAACCGCTTTGCTCTTCCCTTGCTCCTGGGGACTTTTCCCAGTGGGGCAACCACGGCAACTGAGCCCTACGCCGTGAGCGGGGGGCTCGGGGGAGCTTTCGGTCCTCGTTTGGCTGAGCCCAGCGCCCCGGAGCTGGACCAGCGGGGGCAGTGCAGGGGCCGGGGCAGCCCCGGGGCCGGGCGGTGCGGAGGTGCCGTCCCGGGGCCCGTCGGCTCCCGGCCAATCGGCTCAGCGCCGCGCTCTCCCCGCCCCGCTCGCCCCAGGTGCAGAAATAGCCCCGCCGCGGCCGGCAGCGGCTTTCCGTGGGGAGCGGACGGGAGGGCGGC
>JAOEHY010021168.1:0-12836 GCA_025447955.1 Psilopsiagon aurifrons
AGAAAGTTGGGGCTGTTCAGCCTGGAGAAGAGAAGGCTGTGTGGAGACCTCATAGCAGCCTTCCAGTGTCTGAAGGAGGCCTATAGGGATGCTGGGGAGGGACTCTTCATTAGAGATTGTAGTGAGAGGACAAGGGGTAACGAGTTCAAACTTAAAGAGGGGAGGTTTAGATTGGATATGAGGTAGAAATTCTTTACTGTGGGGGTGTTGAGGCACTGCAATGGGTTGCCCAGGGAAGTTACGAATGCTCCATTGCTGGTGGTGTTCAAGGCCAGGTTGGACAGAGCCTTGGGTGGCATGGTTTAGTGGCAGGGGGGTTGGAACTAGATGATCTTAAGGTCCTTTCCAACCCTAACTATTCTATGATCATAGAATAAGTGCTGTTCAGTTAGTCAGTCTCATAGCTTGTATTACCTTCTTCATTGTTTTATCTAGTATTTGGGTTTCTGCAGTGGCAGTCTCCACAATGGCATCCTGTCTGAGAAGAAAAGATTTCTGAACAGTTTTTGCATGCACATGAAACTCTGTGTCTGCCTGTACTGCTTCAGTTCTATCGAAAGCTCTGGACAGAATGTCTGCTCTAATGAAGTCTTTTCCAGATTTATATTCGAGTGGTAAATCATATCAGGTTTTGCAATCTATAGGAGATCTGCCTTCAAAGCCTTTTCAGAAACTGCCACTATTGTCAATTGTGATCTTTTCGAACTGGCACAGGTATTCTGTTTAAAAACAGCAAACATTTTTTGCGTGCATGGACTAAAGGCAGACTCTCCAATTCTTTTTGTGCATGCTGACATGCTGTTCCAGTTTGGTCTCTAGAGGCATATGCCATGGGTCTCCAGTGATCACCATTCTTTGTTGAAAGTGTTGCCCCAAGGCCTTGCTTAGAAGCATCAAATGCCAGCTTTGGTGCTTATTATCGTACACTCTGAGGACAGATTCCTTCTTTATCAACTATTTGAGACTCAGGAAGTCCCTGTTGTGATTATCAGTCCATGCCCATTATGCAT
This sequence comes from Psilopsiagon aurifrons, assembly GCA_025447955.1. Taxonomy (NCBI): domain Eukaryota; kingdom Metazoa; phylum Chordata; class Aves; order Psittaciformes; family Psittacidae; genus Psilopsiagon; species Psilopsiagon aurifrons. The sequence goes on from JAOEHY010021168.1 coordinate 1,011, forward strand.
TTTTCCACACTAAAGACCTTCAGATAGCAGTCTAGATTGTTTAGATTTGTTTGAATAAAAACTCCTCCACAAAATTCGCCTTTTCTTTACGTTTCTGTATGTTTTCTTTATGTATGTATGAGGACATATTAGTAATCAGACCTATGTGCATACTCTGCTATGCTTTTGTTTGTTGGTTGGGCTTTTGTTTTGGTTTGGTTTTGGGGGTTTTGTTGGGGTTTTTTTTTCTTGGCTTTTTTTCTTTTCCTCTGCTACATTTTCCTAGATTGGTTATTTCTTAACCTTGAACTCACATTTTTGTCTTCTGCATTTCAACCTCCTAATTTGAATCCCTTCTAGGAGCTTACGAGAGTCTCTGATTGCAACACCTTTTCTATTATTTTTCTCCTCATCTTCTCTTCATTGTTTCATGTCATTTATTGTGTATTTGTGGGAAATACTTGAGATTTTTAAGAGCACTTTCCAAATAACATGGGAAACTGGGCCCTTCTAAATGGTGCATTGAAACTGCACAGATATAAGCCCTTTTTTTTTTCTGGAGAACCCTGTTAGAACACAGCTGAGGCACCCAGTGATAACCAGAAACAACTCTCTGGCTAGGTTTTTTTTCCCCTTTTTGCATGCTTTCTTTGTTGCTCAGATTGCCAGACGCAGGGAAATACTCCTCTTTCTTTTTTTTTTTTTTCATAATTATTGTGGAATAACTAACCTGGGAGCTCTCTGATAGTTTCCACTGTATCTAACTTGGCCAAAATAACTCTTCCAAGTTTCCATTTCAGCTCAAGAAAGAGATTTCTAGGAACATCTATGAGAGGGCTACTGATTCAGTCATTTTTACTTTATGTTTTTGTTGGCTTTATTTAATGACATTAAAACCATCTGGAAAAGAATCTCCCAGCTTACGAGCTGCTGTCCTTCCAAAGAATGTACTCCACCAACAGTCAGTAGGTCGAAGATGTTTGCAGCATGAGAGTAGGTACTCCATTGTGACAGCAATTTTGAAGAGTATCTGCTAAAGCTGCTGTTTAGATCAAGCTCAGTGTGAAAATGCACAATTTACTCACTCGTCGAATAGAAATTATATGTTCCTGCTCAACACAACTAATTTATTTTCAAACAGCTTCTGGACGCTGTGTATATTGCCTATGCTATCTAGTTTGGTAGTTTTACATCTCTCTAGATTAAGAGTAGTGAGAAGCTGATTTTCAAAGGCAATATTCTTGTGAAAAGAAGTACATGTCTCTTGTACACACCCCTGAAAGATATTCTTGCTTATGTTCAAGATGTGTGTATTTTTTTGTAGGCACAGGTTATTTTTTCCAAAAGGGTTCTACTCTATGGAAATACAGCAGCTCAGTCTTAGCACAAAACAATGCTGTAAATTTATGCTTTTTTTTCACATCACTCGTACTTGCTTGTGTGACTTCTCCCACACTCATTCCATTAGAATTTTGTGGAGTATTTTTCCTGTGCTTTTATTTTTCTCTGCATCTGCATGTAGCTATGGAACCATGGTTTGCAAAAACATTTTGCTCATTTTCATTTTCATTCTATGAAGTCTGGTCTGGTTCTTTTCTGCAATCAGGTAAAATGCAGAAAAGTCTCCTACCTTCAAGTTGAGATCTTCTATCCTGAGGCTTCGGATACCCAGTGTAATCTTGTCTCAAAGCAAGCACAGCATGGTCCTCCAAAATGCTATTTCTGACTCAGGCTCAACTCTGTTTTGAGCACTTCAGAGGTATCACTCCATTTATATGTAGATGATCTCTCAGAAGCCTCCAGCTAACTAGGAGTTAATTTTCTTCTGCAGGTTGCTATTTATAAATCAAATGAGGGTTTTAAGATAAATATTAGCTTCCCATTTTCTATATTGAATACATAGTAACCTTTTACTCACCTTTCTCTTCCACCTGCCAACATGAAATAGATACAGCTTTTTTGGACCACTTGTGTGAAGTTTCTGAGAGCTTAAGCTGTTTTGGGGCTCCATATTAGCCTTTCACTACCTTGTCTTCTTCCTCTCCTTTTTCTCCTCCATCTCCTTCTTCTTTTTTCCTCCTTCCATCTCTTGTTCCATATTCTGGGATGACAACTAATAAAGGAGCATTTGTGAGAGCTTGTAAAGTATAAGCCATTCATACCGTAGGTGAGCAACTATTACACAGAAGGGCTTGAAAAGGGAAAAGAGAGAGCTCTGCATCTTTCTTTGGCTGCTAATCAATGAACAACAGATGTGACATTTCATCCTTACATGCAGAAGCAGCTTCAGGGTTTGCTCTTTTAATGAAATAGTTGCCTGGAAATTCTTTTTAACTGTTCCAAATTTCTGAGAAGACAACTCTAGCTGCACTATTCGTTATCTTCTCCTTCTGAGTTTGCACTGTATGTGTATTATCCCTTTAGTCCTGGTGGCACAGAGGAGCCTGTGGTTTGGAGAGAAACAGGCAAAACCAGTTTCTTTCCTTTATTCTAAGCCACTGGTATCCATCTAAATAACCTAATGAAAATAAATTTTAATATTGAAACATATCACAATATTTTAAACTGTAATATAACTCCATAAGATATTAAAAAAAAAAATAATTGTTGACTTAAGGAACAGCTCTATTAATAAACTGTGCTCTTTTTCAGGGTTACAACCTTCTTTGATTGCCCCTCTATAGTGAAATATAACCTTCCTGATTTGAATTTGTAAACCACCTCTGTAACTGTATCGTGACTCATTGAGACCCTGAAATCACTCTGTGACCTTCTAAGTCTCTCACAAGTGAACAATAATTTCTAGGAGCAAATATCTCAGAATAGCCAGAGCAATAATTTTAAAGTACTAATTTGCAACATCCAGAATGACAGACTGTGGGTGAAAATGGAGATAGGTACAAAAGGCTCTGGATTCTAGTAAGCTACAGAGCAAATCTATCTGTTTATTTTGCTGAATTATGAATTATTCTTCACCCTGTGCCTGTCAGTTCCTTCTGGCTTTTCTTCCATCCCTCTAATCTACATTTTGTGGGTTGCTTTTACTTTTCATTTGAACTATAAATTACTGGGCATTGAACAATTACCTGCCCAATAAGTTCATGTATTTTGCTTTTTATTTTGAAACTTCAGCTGTCCAAAAAATGTTGGGTAAAACCCCATTTTCTCCAAAGAATGAGGTTTTGTTAAGAAATGGGTTTTCGTAGGAAAATATAACTTACTTAGTTTTTCTTTTCATTTTCCAGTGGAAAGGTCTACAAGGAAAGTAAATTAAATTTCAATTTACCTGTCTTGCTTCTGCTTTAAGTTCAAACAATGTTTGTTTACTTGTAAAAGTCATGCAAAATAGTTTGTATAAAATTTTTCAACTAATGTTATTTAAAGAGTAAGAGGTGGCGTGAGGATTGCAGTGGCAGAGTGCTTAGCTCTATTCACTCTGTTTCCATTGAACGGTGGTTTTAAATTGGAACCCATGAAATAGATAGGTTAGATGACTGATGCATGCCGAGGAGAAGGCACTGTCTCTTAGATACAGCCCTCAGGTAGACAAAATCCCTGTGACAATAGTAGAGCAGTAAACTGTGCTTGTGGTACAGAGCTGCTGCAGGTGCTCTACAGCACAATCAGGCTAATGCCATGTGCAGCACTGCTGGAACCATGGGACCACGGGACCACAGAAGGTCTGCTGAGATAACACCTGGATGAAGTTGCTCTGGTTACCTGAGTTGTTATACTTAATGTGGATAAAAGAACAAAGGCTGTGAAACTTGGATTATAACCTCTATTAGCAAGTTAACATTCACCCCTGCTTCATCAAGGTAAAGCTAAAATTCACATCTCCTTGCCTGTCCAGTTCCTACAACACGAGGTGACAAATCTGCTAATGCAAGGTAATAGTATCCTTTCTCGGACCGGAGCCCTCTTTCTCCTATCTTCCATCTTACTGGGATACAGATGCCGCAGTTGATCCTATGGTATTTTGCCTCTCAAGTTTCTTAAAAGAAGTGAGGTTATTCTTGCGCCACTGGGCACACATTTACAGTCTGCTTTTGGCAATCTTCTGCTCCTCTCCCTCTACAAGGCTTAGTTCTCATTCATGCTAATGTGAGACATACTTCAGTGCTAATTAAAGAGAACATTAACCAGTGTCTATATTTGACAGTACTAATCACATCCATCATGTACACGTGTGACAGTGCTATCAGTATTGGGAATCAGACATTCTATTTAGTATACCTTTTACATCTCTTTAGTCAAAAAAGAGATTCTTTTTACTGACAGCTTCCAGCTCTGGTAGTGCACTCTCCCAGACCCTTGAAGAGGAGACATAATTTCTATTCCAACTTTTATAACCCACAATTTTGGCTATTAATAAGCATGTTGTATTTCTAACTATACTTTAGAAACTAAACTGCAACACAATGAAGGCATTGCTTTACTTATTCTACCGCTTGCTACCCTTTTAAGAAACTTTTTTAACACAAAACGCCCACAGTTACTTCATAGATATGTTAGGGCCAATATCTAGTTTCAGTTGTTTTACAAAGACACATTCACTGAGCAGAGAAAATATGACTGAGAAAACAAGATTGTGATTGGTGACCTTATAAATTATTTTATTTTATAAATTTTCCACAGGTTTTTGCCATATAGAAAGACATGATCTGGCCAGGCTCATTTCAGCAGAAAATCCTCAGAAATTAGGAACTGGAAGGAAAAACACAAATTCTTGGACACCCTGGGAATATAGGAGAGTTCTCTGCGACTTGATCAGGATTTCTGGACACTGGCAAAACACCAGTAGGTCAAGGACATACTAAATACCAATAGGAAGAAGTGATGCTCCTATGTAGTCCAAAGGCTTAGACAGCCCAGAGCAACTGCGCTTTAAACGCTCATGCTGTCTGGCTTCCTATCTTCCCATCTTTCTGGAAGAAACAGAGCATGCATTGATTCCAACCAAATTTGACAAAGAAGCTGCAACAAATCCAGATTAAATCATTACAACTTTGGGAAATTTAGAAGTTGGGAAAAGAAAAGAGGTCATATCCACTCTTCTGCTGATTTAGAAGAGGCAGAGCTTGTCCCTTGTTTTCTTGCTTGGCAGCCAGCTTGTCTGGCAGCACCCATGAGCTCTGCTGCAGGCCAGCCACTGCAGCTGTCAAATCCTGCACAGTCCCAAGGGTGTGGGAGTAAATATGGGAGAGAAATGAAGGCAACGGATGGGAGAGATTGCTTAAGACCATGGGAGGGAGAAAGGAAAGGAGCTGAAGGGCATTTGGAAAATGCCAGGAGAACCTAAAACACTGGTTGCAGTAACAGTAGCAGAAGGGGCACAGGAAGGACAAAGAGGGCTGCTTCAAAGAGAGTGTGAACATGCGTTGTCGAGCACAATCCACAAGGACCCTCATCTTGATTAACACCACAATCACGGAAACACTTGTTTTAACATGATAAGAAAAGGAGGTGAGATAGGCATTCTCCTTAATAATGGCTCAGAGAGAGTTCCCTTATCAAGCAAATACTCAGAAGAGTACAATTAGCTTCATTCAGTCTGAATCACAAGGAAATCATAAGCCTGTCCCTTGCTGGAACTAAGAGCATTTGGACTCTGAAAGCCCACTTCCCTGCCACAGGCAGGAATTCAAACTCAAGAGCAAGAATCTCTAAAGGAATCCAGATCATTCATGCCAGGGAAAAGGCAGCATGTTGGCCAGAGGTGAAACAGGAATACAAGAAAACTCGGGAGCTTCAGCTTCCTCTAAACCCATGCCATACTTATACCTTCTGAAGTACTGGTACCTGTTACATATCAGGTAACTTTTTATTGAGAACTTGCCTTTGTGTAGGCATAAAAAACACCTTCAAAAATCTGTACTCACAAGATGATCCTTTCCATTTTCACCCAGTCCCCAGGCAGAGGCCCACCTAGTTCCCAGGGAAAAATAGGAGATCGTGCACCAAGCAGCATTTCTCCTGTGCAGCAGGCTGACACAGCCAATAACACAACCAATAAACTACTGCCAGAACTGAATTTAGTGCTCAAGGGTGCCACGCTGGCCTGACAACTCCCATTCACCCGGTGGGGCACCTAAGTCATGTTACTTCACTGCAGCTTCTGCCTTCAGCAATCTGCCCTGCCTCTGTCTTAGATGTTTCTGCTGCCAGTGTTTAGGCAGCTCCTACGCTCATGAAGCAGCATCTGGGGTGGAGCAGCACAGCTGGCAGCAGTTTTAGGGGTTTTTTTAAATACTGTGTTTTAAGGTGCAGGAGTTCAGTTTGATGCCGCTGGAGCAGCTGAGTCACCTCTGCAAAAGGAATGGGGCAGACATGTAGAGATTAAAACAGCCAAGACGTCCTGGAGTGAATAATTTAATGCATCAATTTTAAATAAACTGTTGCAAATTATACCACTTTCCCAGACATCTGGTCAACTTTTCGTTTATTCGCATCATCTCCAATTTTTGCTCCACTACAGAGGTCTGAATTCTCACTCAGCAGCAGTTGCTCTAACCTTGCATTTCAGTGGTTTTGTAAAATGGAAGGAAAGTACAGTAGCTCAGCACAGCAGGTCGTCTGCTGGCAAAGTCCATCACATTTATTAGATGGCAACCGAAAGGAAACTGTGTAAAAGGCACAACCTCAAGACTTAGTAAAGATGTTTCTTTCCATCTTGACTCATCAGCTGACACATTCCATATGCTCTGTTTTGCTTATTATTAATTTAACTAACAATAGAAAATATATTAAATGAATTATGATCCTGCGACAGTGAATTAGCTAGACTAGAAAGTATAAAGGTCTCTCTTTAAACTTTAATTAGTTTAACAATGATGTGCCTGCTGCCTGTGTTTGCATTTCAAGAAAACATGCAGCAGCTTAGAAGCAGGACGCTTTGTATTTAGCATGGAAAGTGCCTCTCAGTCTAGGCTTATTTATAGAGCAATTTTCTAATAATGACCTAGATACAGTGGAGTTCAACTGGGGATGGAGTTACCCTGACATACATAAAATTAATTTATTAAACCATCTATCAAGTACTAGAGCATGCAAATAAACATAAAGAATGAGGGGAAGGGAGATGGAGAGGTGACTCCTGAATTAGGTCCCTTCTGGAAAGCCTCTCCCCTCCCTGCCCCTTGTCCAAAGCTGGGAAAGGTAGCAGGCTGCACCACTACAGCACACTCATCCTGCTTCCCAGGGAACATCCCATGGGCTGCACACTTTGCTGCCTCTGTAGGTCTGAGTTCAAGAAGCACTGCTCATCATGTGTCATGCAACAAGCTCCCTGCCTGTCCCTCTGCCTGCTCCCTATGTGAGGGATTCCCTACACCTCCTCCTGCCTCCTCTCTCACAGCTCCTTTCCCAGACCCATGTCTCTGTGTAGTGCCCCATCTTTCAGCACATGCATGTCTTCCTATCATTGTACACTCTCTTCGCTGAGGCCACAGGCAGAAAAACACATCACTGCCCTCTTCCACTCTGCCTATTCTCCTTACTCACCCTTTCCACATGGCATCTACTACTCCGCTCCAGATTCCCTTTGACATCCTTTTTCTGAGGCTCTTTTTCTCTCATTTTCCCACTTCACCCCTCCCTGTTTCCCCCAACACACCCATGTGCCCCTCTGGGGGGTCAGGCTGGGTATCGGTCGGTGGGTGGTGAGCGGTTGTATTCTCTTCCCTTGTTACTTCCCTTATCATTCTTATTACTGGTGGTAGCAGCAGTGGTTTGTGTTATACCTCAGTTACTGGACTGTTCTTATCTCAACCCGTGGGAGTTCTGGGCTGCAGGCTGGTCTTAATCCACAACACCCTCACTCTCACCCTCCATCTCCATCTCCCACCTCTGTTCCCGGAGGATGTGATCAGGCCTGACCCCTAGGAAAGCAGGGGGTTGTTGTGAGGGCCCAGGACAAGCCAAGGCACTCTCCCTTTCTGGGCAAGTCCCTCTCCCAGAAGCAGGAGGTGCTTGGAGACATGAGCTGTAGTCTCTTTCCTCACTATGCCTTTCATGCAGCTTTCAAACAGGCGTCTCCTCCTACCAATGCATGAGAAAACTTGTACCAAACAAGCCTGGAAGAACTTTCAGTAGCTCAGTTTTTTATATGGCATTAGAAGAGCCTTTTTGTGCCACCAAATGCAGGCTGGGCCTTCAATGTTTGCCGTGACCTTGAAGCCAAGGCATTAAATACTGAATGGTTTAGATTGCCATAGAGATGTTGGTTGGAAGGGTTCTCTGAAGGTCATCGAGTCCGACCAACCCCCTCTGAAATCAGGACTGTTGCCAACATTAGATGAAGTCTCTTCTAACCTCTACTGCTAATTTGAAAAAAGATGTTGGAAACATTTCTTAAAGACAAACACAAAGTACAAGGTTGCACATTATCTGTCAGAATCACAGGCTGCATTCTCTGTCCTTGGCAGCTGGTGGCCACAACTAACACTTGTTGACCTCATGCAAAGGCAGAAGTTCACTTCTTGATCACTATAAAATATCGTCAACAACTTTTGTTTAGTTTAAGTTCTTTGATTATGGCCCAGCATTTCCGAGTCATCAAGCTTTCTTCTTAGCAATCATCTAAAACAAATGAAGAGTACCAGCTGCTGTTTAATCAACCACATACCAAATCAATAATTTTCTTACCAACATTTTTAAAGACTCACACACTTTTCAGGTCTTCAAGGGTGTGATTCATCTCACTAAAATAGTTGTATAGTACTGTTTCAGATGTATAGCATTTGGCTCTCCTTTTCTCCTCACACAGAACTTCAAAAGCTCGAGAGGCATCTTTGCTCACCAGGCAACTGTACTTGGATGACCAGACACAGAAAGACATCTGTATAGTTCCTCACGCAGCTGTATGAGAAACATAGTAATCTAAGTACTTTTGTGATTTGTTTCCTGTTTGTTCCATTTTCACCATCTCCATGCCAGGAACATGACTTCACTATGCTGGGCATCTTCAGAGAATGAAATACCACCCCTGCATGCTTCTCCAACTCTTGTCTGCAAGGCAACATCGGAAGAAAGGAGCAAGCATGAGGGAGATCAGATTTTCTGTAGGAGCACCAAGTCAAATCAGTTTAGTTTGGTAATGGAATAAATTAGAAAAGCACTGGAGGGAGAAAAAGGTGGGTCTTAGGAGGGATAGTTAGGGATGTTGTACATAGATGGGAGTTTGAGATCAATAGAATAGAATAGACTATGTCAGTTGGAAAGGACCTACAGTGGTCATCTAGTCCAATTGCCCAATCAGTTCAGGGATGACCAAATTAAAACATATTGTTAAGGTCGTTGTCCAAAAAGCCTCTTAAGCATTGACAGGCTTAGGTCATTGACCTAAGGAAGCTTGTTCTAGTGTTTGATCACTCTTAGTAAAGAAATGCTTCCTAATGTCCAGTCTAAACCTCTCCTGGTACAGCTTTGAACCATTTACATGTCCTATCACTGCATTCTGGGGAGAAGAGATCAACACCTCCCTCTCCACCTCCTCAGGAAGCTGTAGAGAACAGTATCTTTTTCTTCAAACAAGACAAACTCAAAGTTCTTAGCCATTCCTCATAGGATATTCCTTCCGGCTTACAGTGCTTTCACTAGCTTTGTTAAATTTTTCTGGATGTATTCAAGGACCTTAACATCCTACTTAAATTGTGGGGCCCAGAACTGCACACAGTACTCAAGGTAGTTGAGCACCAATGCTGAATACAGTGAGATAATCACCTCTGTTGACCAACTGGTTATACTGTATTTGTTGAGCCCCAGGGACACTTAACACATTGCCCAGACATTGCAGAAAAGTACAGGGAAGAGATAGAATAAAAGAAAATAAATGCAGGTCAGGAAAATCTGGGAAAAAGAAAAATTCATATTCATGTGTGTTATTTCCATACATTGTGGAGGAAGAAGTAGGAAGGCACAACCTAGACAACAAACTCCAAGACTAGCAGTCCATATTTCAGGCTTCTGCCTCATCAGTGAAGCTATTATCAGAAAATTTACCCTATGTCAAAGCTTGGGATAGTGCCTGGGACAGGAAGACACTTTCACACACAGGCAGGGTCACCACCATCCTCTAGATATGTGTGAGGACACTGGTACCTGGAAAGAGCCAGCAGAGTATCTGCTGTACCCTGAAGAAGCTAATAAGTGATACTGGAAAATAAACAATTAATGCAGTTTGCCTATGCCCTGGGGGCCAGAACTGAACTATGCAGGGCTTCTGCTTGAAAGCTAATTTCACACAATTAATAACATCTTTAATCCTAGTCTTAAAGCTATGTAGAAATAACATCACAGAACATGGGCTCATGAATGTCACAGGTGATGGCTCCAGTTTGTGGACCACAGGTCAATTTTGTGGTCATAAAATCTCCAAACCAGGTACAGATAGTATTTTACCACAAGAAGAGATGAGCAATTTCTTCATAAATGCTTTAAAAATCCTGCACATCACATCCATTTCCATCCATGAACAAGGGACCATCCATCTTGGCATGATTTCAGCAGCCAGTTTAAACAAAGGATCTTAACAGAACACCCTCAGTTTCTGCTTTCTTCTTCTCACTCTCTCTTTTTAACACCTGCCTCCTTGGACCTTTGCATCTCACCTTCTTTGGGTGTTTACCAGCTGCTTCATGGCAGTAAGGCAACAGTGCTTGCTGCCAGACCCACACCACAGCAGAGCAGGCCCTTGGCATCCTTAAGGTATGGTACTGATCCTAGTGCCATACTAGCACCACTGGAGGCATAGTGTCCACCCCACAGGCCAGAGGAGTATGCAGCCATCAACACTATTTTTGTGGCATGCTGCATCCTCCATAATATAAGACAATTTCCTTATGCAAGTAATAGAGGAGCTGTCAAGGAGAGGTGCCATACTTGACCTTGTGCTCACCAACAGGGAGGAGCTGGTTGGAAATGCTACATTCCAGGACAGCCTTGGTTACAGCGATCATGAGATGGTTGAGTTCAAGACCCTCAGGACAGTGAGAAGAGCGTGCAGCAAGCTCACTGCCCTGGACTTCAAGAGAGCAGACTTTGGCCTCTTCAGGAACCTGCTTAGTAAGGTTACATGGGATATAGCCCTAGAGGGCAGGGGGGCCCAAGGCTGTTGGTTGATATTCAAGGATCACCTGCTCCAGACTCAGGAGCGATGCATCCCAACTAGAAGGAAGTGCAGCAGGAGGGCCAGGAGACCTCTTTGGATGGATAAGGAGCTGCTGAGGAAAATTCAAAGGGAAAAAAGTGGCTTATAAAAGGACAGGTGGCCTGGGAAGAATACAGAGATGTTGTCCAGGAAGCTAGGGACCAGGTTAGGAAAGCTAAGGCCCACTTAGAATTAAACTTGGCTAGGGACATGAAAGATAAGAGGAAGGGATTCTATAGGCACACTGGAATTAAAGACAGACCAAGGACAATGTGGGCCCTCTCCAGAAGCGATCAGGAGAACTGGCTACCCTGGATTTGGAGAAGGCTGAGGTCCTTAATGACTTCTTTGCCTCAGTCTTCACTGGCAAATGCTCTGATCACACCACCCCAGTCTTGGAAGGCAGACGCAGGGACTGTGAGAATGAAGACCCTGGGGCTGCTGTAGGAGAGGATGTGGTTCAAGACCATCTTAAGAACCTGAATGTATACAAGACCTGATGAAATCCATTCACGGGTCCTGAAGGAGCTGCAAATGAAGTTGCTGAGCCACTGTCCATCATATTTGAAAAATCATGGCTGTCAGGTGAAGTTCCCAATGACTGGAAAAAGGGAAATATAGCCCCCATTTTCAAGAAGGGGAAAATGGATGAGGCAGGGAACTACAGAGCAGTCAGCCTCACCTCTGTGCCTGGCAAA
>JAOEHY010021169.1:0-18142 GCA_025447955.1 Psilopsiagon aurifrons
GCAGCCCCTTCAGGCACTGGAGCTGCTCTGAGGTCTCCCCTTCAGGAGCCTTCTCCTCTCCAGGCTGCCCCAGCCCAATACCATACCCAATGGCAGTGTGGATATTAGGGAAGAGGCTGTGGGGTAAGCCAGGCACGAGATCCCCAAATTCCTTCCTCATCCTCTCTCCCTTTGCTCTCCCCTCGTGCAGTCCTTCAGCCTGAAGGCACAAGTGAAGGAGATGTGCACTGCCTGCCAGAAAACCGTGTACCCCATGGAGCGGCTGGTGGCCGATAAGTTTGTCTTCCACAACGCCTGCTTCTGCTGCAAGCACTGCCACACCAAGCTCAGGTGAGCCCGCGCAGGATGCGGCCATGGTGCTTGCTATTGGAGGGGTGGATGGATGGCAATGTGGTACCCATGGATGGGGGATGCCTTTCCAAATAGTCCACCCATCACATTCATGTGACCCCCAGCACATTCATCACAGCAAAACACAGGGATTATGTGCCCAACTGGTCCCAAATCTCAGCTGGATCATAGGGTGGTTTGTGTTGGAAGAGACCTTAAAGCTCATCCAGTTCCAACCTCCTGCTACAGGCAGGGACACCTTCCACAAGACCAGGTTGCTCCAAGCCCTACATCTCTTGTCCAAAGCCCCTCTCCAGGTTTCTTGCAGCCCCTTTAGGCACTGGGAGCTGCTCTGAGGTGTTCCTGGATCCCAACTAACCCCGTTCTCCTTCCCCAGCCTGGGCAGCTACGCGGCGCTCCATGGGGAATTCTACTGCAAGCCCCACTTCCAGCAGCTCTTCAAGAGTAAAGGCAACTACGATGAGGGCTTCGGGCGCAAGCAGCACAAGGAGCTGTGGGTGCACAAGGAAGTGGAGAGTGGGACCAAGTCGGCGTGAGCGGGACCGGCTCAGCCTTCCCTGGAGCACCAGAATGGTGCTGAGCCGGGCGCTAACTGAGCTGATGTAAAGCAAAGGGGACCCAAGGGCCGCGGGTGGTGAGGGTGGGAGGCAGCCCAGCCCTCTCTGGAGGATGGAGAGAGGGGTCCCTATATGCAGAGGTGAGCAGGGGACAGCCTCCAAGCCCCGATTCCTGAGACCAGACCCAATGCCCAGCCCTGTACATGCATTCCAGGTTTGCCACCGTGGATAAAGAGATGAGCTCGGAGGGGGCTTAACCCATCCTCTAAGTCAGAGCAGAGCCCCCAGCTCCTGCCACACCAATCCTGCCTTGCTGAGGAGGGTCCTTGGTTTACATCAGCTCAGTTCAGCTGGGAATGTTCAGCCTTAAGGATGTTGCCCTGCGACTGTTTCTCAGTGTCTGTCCTTTTCTATCTGCCTTTGGTAGGTCCTGCGCCAGGCGCTCTCTTATTTTTGTAATAGAGGTTTCTGAGCCTTCCCTGTGCTGTCCTGTGTTCCCGGGGGCTGGCGAGGTGGGAATGGGGGTGAGGGCTGCCTCTTACTGCCCAGGGCCCGTGGAAAGAGCCTCTGTCCGTGCAGGATCAGCGTATCCCCGAGTTCGTGTGTGCAGTGCGAGGATGGAGGCAGAGCGGTCCTTTGGGGCATGAAGTCTGGATTTCAACCTGCACCCCAGCTTCCACATGGAGCCCAGACCTCTCCCAAAGGGAATTCTCCGTCCTGTGAATTAGATCCACCCCTTTGCCCTGCACACATTTTGTGGCTCCCTCCCCGTATCAATATCAGTGGGCTCAGCCTCTGCAAGCAGATGCTGCCTCCATTCCTTCTGGGCTGACTGGAACAAGATGAGCTCTGGTTTGGATGAAGCCCATCCCTCTGGACCCCCTCCAACAGGTCTGTATTTCCCTCCTTCCTCCACACATGATGTGTAAGCCTTGCTTGGAGGAGCAGCCATTCAAGGGACCCCACATCTTTCATATGCTGCAAGAATTTGGCTTTTCAGAGCCCACCTAGCCTTTGGCATCACAGCAAGAGCCCCCATTCCATCACCAGCCGCTAACATCAGCTCCCATTGAGCATGTCCTGTCTGGGAGAACCCAGAGCCGGCCATGAAAACAGGAGCTAAGGACTGAAAGAGGGAACCAGAGGGACGTGGGTAGCCCAGAGGAGCCCAGGGGGAACGGAGGGTACACAGAGACACTCTTAACCCAGGGCACAAGTCCCCTGGGGCTCTGGGTGGGCACCGGCCTCAGAGGTGTGTTGGGTGACCCCAGGAGCCCAATGCCCCTCATGGTGGATAAATTACTTCTCCTTAAAAAGGCCAGGACCATGAGCTCAGCACACGGGGGCTGAGCCACCGTGGCTGCCCACGGAGACCCTGGCAAGGCTCCACTGAGCTTCAGCCTCACCAACTGCTTTGCCTGTCCCCATGGTGCAGGCGCTGCTGCGGGCTCCTCACAGCAATGTGCAGCTGACACCACGACAGAAGCTGCTCCCTGCCCATCACAGCATCACTGTTGTGATGAACCAGGACCCGCTGCTCTGTGGGGCCGGGCGCGGTGTGGCCTCTTCCTGCCGAAGGTTGGCTTAGAAAATGAAAGCAAGCTCCTGGGTGTCGCTTCCTGCTCCTTGCTGGCTTCACTTCTCCATCCCTCGCCTCTGCTGCCTGCTGCTCTTGCCTGCAGAGCGGGGCCACCACGTCCAGAGCAGGTTGAACTGCACCAGAGCACTTTGGGGTAGGGAGAAAACCCTACTTTAAGCAAGAAGAACAACGCTCCAGTTCTCTCCTTTCCTCCCCAGAACTGCACCTTGGAACTTTGTCTAAAGACAGTAGCACTCTCCAGTACCATTAGTGGTAGGAGTACACCAGTACATCTCTAGAGCTGCCAGAACTAGGAGTACACCATTCTCTGCCTCTCCCATTCTCACAGGGGCACAGCCAACCCTCACTGATGTGGCAGGAATGGAAAGAGGATGTGTGTGAGCACGTGGTATGTGATCCTCAGCCTGCTCTATTGGTTTCTGATTCTGTGGCGACCTGAGCCACGCACTACAGTTGAGTGGAGGGAAGAGAATCTGGTGAGCATCAGATTCACATAGGGACAGAGACGTTCAGTGCAGCTACACCTGAGAAAGGAGAAAGGCCAAACCCTTGTCTCTATGTCCCTAATGTGTAGCTAAAATGCAGCTGATTTATGATGAGAGCTGGTTTCACGCCACTGGGACTGGAGCCCTCCTTTCTGAGTCCCTCTCACCCATTGCAAACCCTCCGTCTCTGAGCAGACGCAGTCACTGCAACGCTCGCTTCGAGCACTGGAGCTGCTCTGAGGTCTCCCCTTCAGGAGCCTTCTCCTCTCCAGGCTGCCCCAGCCCCGCTCTCAATGTGGCTCCAGAGCAGAGCTGCTGCAGCCCTCGCAGCATCTCCGCGGTCTCCTCTGGACTCGCTCCAACAGCTCCATGTTCCTATTGTGTCTGTGGTGGAACTGGATGATCCTTAAAGCCCCTTCCAACTCAACCCATTCTATGATTCCATGTCTTAAGCTTCAAGTCATGACCTGGTCCCTGCTGCGGCTTCTTTGTGCTGCTCCAGCTCAGCAAAAGCAGTGCAGCAGCTCCATAGGGAAATATCCTCAGCAGAGAAGCAGGAGGCAAAGCAGAGGATTCTACAGCTCTCTGGGCTCCAGGGCGCTGCAGTGAGAGCTCAAGAGCAGTGCCTTCAATAGCAGCAGAAGGGCTGTTCCCTTAATGCGAAGCACAGAAAATGGCTCACTGCTGCCTGTGCCCCCAAGGAGCAGACCTGGTTTTACCACTGAAGAGACCATACAACTGATGAGCAACGAACAACCACCACAACCTTTTGCACTCCCACACAAGCACGAGGCTTCTGTTACCAACCTGCCTTTGAGCTCAGCAAAGGACATTTCCCAGAGCCTGAAAACTCAAGCCAACAGATACATGGAATAATTGGAACACAGCAAAACAGTAACAATCCATCTATATCCACACTGTGCACATGTCCAGTTTCGGCCAAGATACAGAGCTCCAGGCAGAGATCAACAGCAGAACAAGCGACGCAACAGCTCACCGTGCCCGCATTTCCTGGATATAGTGCACTACACCCACACCCAGGCAATATCAAATCCAGAAGACACTGTTCCTAGTTTAGACTTCACTCTCCTTGAGCCACAGCAGTGCAGTATTAGCCACCCTCAACAGAGATCTGAAACTCTATTTGCTTCAGAAGAGGATGCAGAGAGGAAACGTACCTCGCGTCACCTTGCCCTGAGCCACACTGCACTGAACACACATCACCAGGAAGCAAGAAAGGCAGAGGAGGTTTTCAGCTGCGTTTCTTTGTGTGTTGGTCAGTGCTTTGGGGCTGATCAACCTTCAACCCAAGCCTCCAGATGTTTTCCTCTCCCAACCACCACCTATAGCCACGTATGGTGAAGACTGAAGTAAGGAATACGCACTTGTGGGAAGCAGAATTACTACAGAGCTATTTACTTCAGAGGGGTGTGAGTAGGAGGGGAGTCCAGGCGCAAACATGCCATGGTACAAACCTGAGGTGTGAGTCTCGTGTTCGTAAAGCAAATGTTAAGCACTGAACATAGAGAGCGGAAAGGAGAATGAAGGCATCAGTTTTGGGAAGCGCCTCCTCAAGTGAAGGCAACTTCCAAGTTCCTCCTTCAGCAAAGGCAGGGCTGTCAGGTTGTAACACACACGGAGGGTGGCAGGAAGCAGCAGGAGGTGGTTATTTCTGGTTCACAAGCTGTTTGTGTTCTGGGACAAGTTCACTTGTCTGGTTCTCATCTGTTCTGGACCAGCCCACAAGCGTCACGCATCTGCTCATTTCATGTGCAGCGGGCTCTATTGCATCAGCTTGTTAACCCATTTCTTCTCATTTGAGCATATTTTACATGTACAAACACGTCAGTTATTTAACCAACGTAGCAACGAGCTCTACCATGGCCTGGGAAAGACCATCAGAGGGAAGGCTGTGGTTAGGGCCCATGGGACAGAATCTTGAGGGACCACAGTGGCATTCAAACCACTGCTGAAGTGACACCAAGGCTAGGACCAGCACAAGGGAAAAATGAGCACTGCAGCAAGTGATGTAGATGAATTTAAAGCAGCACTGTTTCTGTCCTTTCCTAAGATAGTGCTGCTAGAAAAAAGGAATGCTGCCTGAAAACACTTGGAAACGTGGTTACCCATTCTCTTGCCCTAGTCTGGCACAGCAGAGCTCATCCTGTCCCACATCTTTCGTACACTCAATGCGAGACCATCCATTTCTGCGGGGAGCTTCATTTCTGGAAGGGAGCTCCTGACGCGATAGGACAAGGGGAATGGCTTTAACCTGCCAGAGAGGGGACTGAGATGATCAATGATCTTAAATGGACTCAATGATAGTAAAGGTCTTTTCCAACCTAAACGATTCGATGATCTGCGCATGAAGAGCCAAAAAAGCAGCCCTCCTCTCCTGCAAGGCTGAATGTCACCCACCTCAGAGGCAGCCTTGTGGAGGACACATGCCTACCTGATCCAGGAAGCAGCACCTCACTGACAGGACACTGCCCCAGTTGTCCCAAAGAATAAACACCTGAAAGGAACAATACCTCCCATCGGTTCAGGTCCTTCGTTAGAAGGAAAACAAGTTGTCTTATTCACTTTATCCTGAGGCACCGCTTGCAGAGGAAATTAGAGATGCTGTTTGCAAACCACCACCAAACAAAGGCTTTCATATAAATGATAATTTTATTGTAAATAAAATGATA
The DNA here is from genome assembly GCA_025447955.1 of Psilopsiagon aurifrons. Lineage (NCBI taxonomy): Eukaryota > Metazoa > Chordata > Aves > Psittaciformes > Psittacidae > Psilopsiagon > Psilopsiagon aurifrons. The sequence goes on from JAOEHY010021169.1 coordinate 5,684, forward strand.
CATTGGCCTGGCTTTGCACTGCAAGCCCCCGGTCGGTACATATAGACTACTGGTTCAAGGTCTTCTGCACAATCCAGGTTTAAAGCAGCTCTCCCTGCTCTGCACTATGTCAGACAGGCAATGAAGTCCCTTTCTTCCATACCAAACTGCCCCCCAGGCACATTTACCTTTTCTAACTGGGAAATCAGAGCTGCTCAGTGAGGCTTCCTCCTGACCAAGGCTGGGGTTTGAAGACCTGAAGCCCAAACACCATTAACCCACAGAAGACACCTATTTCAGGCTGGGAACTAAAGACAGACTGAATGCTCCCAGCGCCAAGGGCAGGTACCACAGGACTGTATCCAAGGACAGGAAACCTTCCTGTGCAGCAGCTATTAACCTAAGCACCAGTCCCTGGGATCTTATTCAGCCTCCTGGATCTGGCCTTTGCCTACCAGGATCAGCGTGTACGGCAGGGATGGGTGGGTTTATTGAAGAATCCCACGTTATCCTGGCCCTTTGGGCCCTTGGGAATCCCATGTGTCACCTGAGCAGGTACCAATTTCCCTCTTGGTCAATTTGCTTTGCTAACTAATGACAATGGGAACTGATTGTTTGGAGCATCAAGCCCTTTGGAAAACTACCCCCAAAATGGGAAAAGAATGATCCAAATTGCTGCCACTAGAATAGACAAAGGTTGAATTCACTGGAGAACAAGCAAATAACCTGGAATGCTCAGAATCGTCACACCGAGACCAAAATGCCAAGAGTTTGTTTCCTCATAATTCAGGGAGAGGCAAATCCCCCATTCCCCCACATTCCTTTTTGATGGGAATCTCAGATATCTTCCTGCTCAGTTCCAACTGTCTCAGGATAGTGGGACTCCTCCAAGATAACTGTCTTCAAGCAGAATATTCCCTATTTCTGCAGCACCTTCCACCCAGGATTCACTACTCAACATACCCCCTGGAAGGAACAGCAGAAAGCACAGCATGACATCCGGAATAGAATCAACTTGGTTGGAAAAGACCTTTAAGCTCATCAAGCCCAACCTTTACTCCAGCACTGCCAAGGCCTCCATGGCATGAAATGAGTAACACCAGCTCAGTGTCAGCCTGGCACTCCCCTGAATGAGGTTATTCCCAGCTTTTCCTTCAATTCTGCCAGGATAAAGAGGTCGGATGCAATTCAATCCAGAGGTGTCATTACGTTTACATCCACTTCAAATGTTTTTCCTGCCTGCGCCACGTATAAGTGTTGGTCCCAAGCGTACCCATTGTAGCAATGGACTTCAGAATCCAGATCTTTCCCATCCCCAGGAGGACTGTGAGGAAACAACCATGGCATTTTGGCTTGGCTTTACCTGTTCTAAACCATCAGCAAATTCTCTGCAAAACCAGCTGCTTTTTTTCCTTTGTAAGTTCATAAAGGAGTCAAAATGTATTTCCCCTCCTCCCCCCCGCCTCGTAACAGTCGCTATATATAAAAATTACCAAATATGATCTTTTACCATATAAATAAACCAAAAAAGTATGAGGCATCACCGTTTACATGATGTAAAAAGAGCTAAAAAAAGAGCGATAGAAACTACATTCATGAAAGTGCATCTCCAAACATACAACTAATGCTTTGGCTTGTTCCTGTGCCGAAGAGATGGCATTGGGTCAGGTGCTGGGATACAGAAGTCCAAGCTGGCACCCCATGTTCTCTGTCACTGTACAACTGCTATTTGCTTTCTTTACTACACACTGGAATACAAGTGTATACAGAGTAGGCACATTTCAGCATAGGTGGTGGGAAGGACCAGATGCTCTGGTGGGGAGAGGACTGAGCCCTTCAGTCCAGGATGCTCTTTGCTCTGCTCTGGAACAGCCGTCCATGACGTGTATGAGGTAAAAGCCACAACAGATCCTGAGGATTTAGTTGCTTTGAAACATTGAAAGTGACACCATTTCCTCGTGCCCCATTCTCTCCCAGAACACAGTCTGTGGGACAGCAAGGGACAGACCATGGAAGAAGGTCTCAATTTGCTGAGGCCAAGCCAAGGGGAGAGAGGAACCTGTGCAGGCAGCATCACTAGACTCCTGATCGCTGCTGTACGTCCGCAGGGTGAAGTGTGATGAATTCCAATCTTTGGTATATTTAGGTGCTAGTTGCAAGGCTTGAGGAGTGCTGCCTCCCCTATTCCTGTCATCCAGACTACAGGAATAATCTCACATTCTTCTGCAACATAGGCAGCCGCTTATCCCACAGCAAAGTGGTGTAAAAAGCTCCCTATCACAGAGTAGCAGTGTCGTGGCCTTTGCTTCCCTTGAGTGCGAGCAACAGTGAAGGGCAGGCTGCAAGTCAGGCCACGTGTCTTGACAATGCGGAGTTCCAGCTTTGGAAGAGATTAATAGAAGTGCTCTCATTGGAATTAATAAATTATGGAACAAGAGCTTTCCTAAAAGGCATCCCCCTTAAGTGCCTACAACCTACACAGTGCATCCTTGTAGTAGTGCAGGAGAGCCTCAAAGTGAAAGCAACAACTGAGTACACATTGCCCCGAGTTTGGCACAGAAAAACCACGTCAGGTTGTTAATCCCTTTCAGGGAGTTTTGGCTATTTGGCATTTTGAAGGTTCTTTTTCTCCCCTCTGAATTCAACCCACTCCTTCTCATGTGTTCAAGGTTTCACTAAAACTTGCCTTATCCTACTATTAGTATTCACTTAAAACCTGTTCATTTTACTGCATTAGGAAAGCAGTTTTCAAGTTTTTATGGGGGAGGAGTGGAGGTTATTTGGAGCCTTAATATGGTTTCCAAACCAAGAGCAGAACACCTTCAGTGCTGCTCTATAAAGCAGTATTTTACTTAATAGCACATTTCCTTAGCTTCCTTTCACACAGATAACTTCTAATTACTCCGTGAGCCCCCAGGAGTGCTGGTCTTTTAGGAGTGAAATAAGGATGATTAGTGCCCAAATCAACATAGAGTACTGCAGGTCAGTGAGCCACTGGGAACTCAAGAGATTCGGTCCCTTTCACTTGGTACCTGTGAGGCTTCTCCAGTTAATTATAGCAATATTCTAGCGTTGCCAATGCTCTCTCTTGTTCACTGTTTGACTTAAAAGCTTCTTGAAATAGGGCTGTAACGTTTTATGGTAATCTTAAATGAACACTTGCACGCCTGTAAAACAAAGCACACACACTGAAGGGTTGAGCTTGATTCTTAGTCACTGTGCACAAGTAAAACTAGTGTTCAGCTCAATCTCCTCCCCATAAAAACCTCAACTTGCTATTAGGCCACGTCCTCAAAGACACAGAGGCTCTTCCTGAAGTAAATTCCTGGGCACCAAATGAACTCTCTTTGGTTTAAAGGATGGTAAGAAGTTACCAGCCCAAAAGATAGGTGTGACAGAAAGCTGTTCAACAGAACTCCCTTCCAGAGGGGTTTGTTTGGACCCAGCAGTCCAAAGGAGATGAAGCAGGAGCACAGATATTTTGGCTCCGAGGACACAAACTGACACTGTCTTAATGCGAGGACAGACTGAGCCTTGGAAATCAAGCTCTGGATTTGCCAACATCAGCGGCAGAGCCCTTATCTCAGGCCCTGGAGTGATTGCATTCTGCTGAATCGTTGCTGATTATCCTGCCATTGAGCTAGAAAGACCTCCCTCACCCTTACCCCCAAATCCATGGTTTCATTTATAAAATAACACTATTCACATACTTTAGAATCAGTATTTTCTGAACACCTTCAGATGCTGAATACTTCAGAAGAAAAACAGATCATTATATAGCGAGCGCAAGCTCAATGACACATGGCTTTTTGCTGGAGTCATGTCCTAGAGATGCCTCTGAAGCCATAGCAAGTCTGGAGAACAGTGACCCACACGCAGAGAGCTGGTCTGGATGGCTGCTGCACATTTCTCCTCTGAAGAGCATAGCTCTGCCAGTTCTCACTTTGGTTCAACCAGCGAGATACTTCCCGTTCTTGGGCCTGCAGAGAACCTGCAGCCAGCTGCAATTTCACATCAAGGTAACGAGGGCAAAAATGCAGCTCTGTTTGGATAGCTGGCAGTAGAACAAACATCAGTCCAGCAAACAAAGGTATCAGGCACAAGAGCAGACCCTAGGTTCCTTGGCATAAACTTCCCCAAAGGACTAGGCCAGCTGAGTTGGCATTTGGAAGATGCAGCACCACAATGGGCAATTGCAACTAGACCAGACGGGGCATGGAGAGCCCAGCAGGAGCTGCTAGCGAGGGAGGTAATTCAGTACTGGAGCTGTGCAAACTGATGTCTGAGCAGCTCTTCAGCAGAGGGTCTGTGCCTGGCTTCCACAAAGATCTGCTTTAGAAAGTCCCGGCAATGTTCTGATATGTGGGAAGGGAGCTGGGGGTTGGTGGGTTGGGTTGCGATTTTGAAGATGGCTGCCATGGCTTCGTACTCTGCCCACGGTGGTTTCTCTGTCAGCATTTCCACAACAGTACAACCCAGGCTCCTGGAAAAGCAGGAAAGGAAAACAAGAAGCAAGGGTTGACACACAATAACACACAGAACGGCTGAGCAGTGAACAGCAAGGGCCAGGTCTGCTCTGAAACCAGCCAGCAGACGGCTTTATGTTCAGCAAACCCCATGTGTGCACAGAGCCAGACCTGCCAGGGTTGCTGCTTTTCTTACTGTCAGCTCAGCAGTGAAGTGCTGAGACAGGGAGGCTGGCTCCTCACTGCACCAAGAACCCTTCACTGCCATCTGTCCCGCTGCTCTCAGCTCAAACTCTCCTCTCAGCAAACATCTGCATTAATAACAGAGGACACGAGGTGCGCAAGAGATGTCCCTCAAGGTGCTGTCCGACCTCAGTGGTATTTAGGTGCTGCTGCTCCTGGTACTTCTCTAAGGCACTTGATATAAGGTAAACTCACACTTTTTAACCAAGCTCCAGTGAATCCCAGCTGGTTGACCCCAAAGAGTCAAGTCCCTTTTTCAGCACACAGCCTCAGAATGCCCCTATATCTCCACTTCAGAAGAAACCAACCATTGTAGGCAGTCAAAAAGTAAAGTCTTAACAGCTCCAAAGTGATAAGGCAGCAAGTTTAAACACTGGTGGGGCACATGCACCATTATGTTAAGGCAACACTCCTACAGTTAATGGAGCCCTGCAGGCTACTTCAAGGCAAGGAGGAGATGATGAGGATGGACATAGCTGAGCCACTTCTCTGAAACAAGTGTGATGCCAATATTCCCCAAGGAAGGGTTTCAGGATTAATTGCTTCCTACAGGCCACAGATTAAGCAAAACCAGTCAGCAAAGATCTAATATCCAGTCCTTTTTGATCACATTGTTCCATGAAAAAGGCAAAACTGCCTCTTGTATCTTTAAACTAAACCCCCTTTTGAGGTGAAAAGCAAACCAAAGACATTTTCAGAGGCAGGCTTGCACCAACTGCCAAGACAAGGAAGGAAAGGAATTAAACTGAGTGAATATGCAAGAAATGATTTCTTGACAAGGTTTAAAATCCAACGTGAACATTTTACACTGGTTTCCAGCCATTTAAGACTTACTAGAAGAGAGTACAGAAAATGCAAACCATGTGTGCTGAAGTGCTGGGGGCTTGCTCAAAAGCAAGCAGGGATATATTATTGTTTAGACTGATTTATGCCGTTTAAGCAGATCCGGTTTCTTTAAGATACTCAGCAAATGGCAGGAATGTTTTTCATGTCAAGTCACTCCAGCAATAACAAATAGCTCACATATTCTGCTATTTAGGAAAAAGAAAATTGGAGAGGGGCCTGCAGCGCTGGCAGAAAGCCAGAGGCTCAGATCTGTTACGTCTTTGAGCCTCTTGGCCATACACATCCACCCTGGGACTAATGCTGCACTGGAAACTTCTGACCCCCCTAAAGAACCATTGGGATTGTAGGAACTGGAGCCCAGCCAACAGCAGTGTCTTTGATGGGAATGGACCGATGTCAGCACCAAGAGGAAATCCACAACTGCACCAACCCAAGGGGAAAGGCACGTGCTCCATTCTCTCCCCAAGCATCCCATCTGGGAGAGTCTGCAGAACTTAACTCTTTCCATACGAGACACATTTCAGCTGTTTCCACTCCCTGCTTGTACAGGAAACAGCACTGGCCCCACTTTACTGTGCAGAGACAAACACACCTTCTGCTGCTGTCATTTAGTTTAAACATCTCACCTTTTTAGGGCCTCCAAAACTAACATTTTGACACAGGACTTTTGGCCCTTTTCTTTCAACAGAGGCTGTTTCTTGGCTATGCCAATAATAGCACGGCTACAGTTTCCATTCATGCATAGTTCAGATCACCTCTGATCTTGACCTGTATCTTTTGTGTTATTCCAGGTTTGGGCATCTTTCCCCTAAAGCTCAAATTCTCCATTCTGTTCATTTCCAGTGTGTTGTAAGCACACCTCTCATTTTATAACCAAATTAATGGATTCTCCCTAACCAACCCTCAGGCTCTCTTATGAGGGATGTAACGAGGAGGGAAACCTTGCAACCAGTCAGAAAACAGAAAATCAGCTATCAGCTTGAGGGAGGAACGAGTGGAAATTGTCCCCGGGCAACCATAGGAGCAGTTGCATGCTGACACTGCAAAGCATAGCCTGCAGCTTGCCATGCCTTGAGTTCAGACCAACTCCTCCACTTTGCCTTAAACTTCTGATCTAGGCAGAATCACAACCTGGATATAGGGAGGACAGAATGCATGTGTCTTATCTCACTCCAGAAAAGGTGTAAATTGATCTATGGACAGAAGGTTCAAACCTCACCATACGTCAGCTTTTCTTCCATAGCCTTCTCCACTGATCACCTCCGGGCTCATCCAGTATGGTGTGCCCGTGACAGAGCGGATGCCTGTTCCAGACATACAGATTGTCTGCAGCCGTTTGCTGGCCCCAAAGTCCCCAAGCTTCACATTCCCAGCAGAGTCACGGAGAATATTGGCTCCTGGACAAGAAACAAAGAATGGAGACAGCTGTTTTCATGCAATCCAACTGCTGGATCTGCAGCCGATGGAGCTGAAATCCAACCCAGAAATACCATGCTCATGGTATGGCTTTTTCCCTATTAAGCCTCAGGTGAGCTGCTAAGCATCATTTCTGTAATGCAGGCTGTAGACAAGCCAACTGCTAATGGCTGTAAATGGGAAAAACTTCAGGGGAAAAACACAAGGAAGTGAAGGGGGAAGGGAAATCAGAGCTGAGTCAGCACCATCATTGTTACACTGCCTGTAAACAGCTCAGCCTATGCAGGGCCCCCAGGCCAATGGCTGGATAGCACATAGCTGTGTAGGAAGTACTTTTCTTGGGATGCTGCTTTGGTGCGTGCAGTCATTGCTTTCTGGTCAGCTGGGTAACAGATGCAGCTAATGAAAGCACTCTGAACTCCTACAATAAACAAGTCAATCTCCACGCTACTGGGTCAGGGGTTCTGAACATGAAGCACCAGCATAAAAAGCAAACTTAAGAGTGTAGCTTGCTCAGCTGCCCAGAGAAGCTGTGGCTGCCCCATCCCTGGCAGTGCTCAAGGCCAGGCTGGACAGGGCTTGGAGCAACCTGGTCTAGTGAGAAGCGTCCCTGCCCATGGCAGGGGTTGGAACTGGATGGTCTTTAAGGTCCCTTCCAACCCAAACCAGTCTGGGATTCTATGATACATGGTCACAACATAAGACTTAGACACCAAAACCAATTCTTCCTCCACAGGCACAATAAGATAAAGAACCCTGTGCTACCATTATGTGGTGTGTGCATATGTGAAATCCTTCTGCCCTTAAAATGCACTTCTACTGGGAGACAGCTTCATCACTTCACTTCCCTAGAGAAAGAGCTGAATTCAGAGGTATACGAGCTGGTATTCAAGAATCAGCATCATCTTTTTGCTTTGCCAACCCAGAGCGCATGTAATGAAGGCAGAAACATCCTTCCTGGTCCCTCTAGAGAACAGAACAACTTGTGTGCTGTCTGCCACATCTGTTGCCTTCAACTCTTAAGGAGGCTGGCTGGCTCCTTGGGGTTATACTGGGAAGAGGGAGATTAAGAACTAATTACAGAGGCTCTACACAGAAAACTGGAGGTTTCTTACACAGAGGAGGCAAGATGATATTCACAAGAGCCAGATGTAAGCAGGATTGTCAAGAGTCACAGAGTGCTTATGGCAGCTGGTATGCCTACCACCTGAGAAACAGGACTTTGGCTCTCAGCTCCTGTAGAGAACAGCCCAACTTCCCTTACCCAGCCTAGGACATCCCCTTCCTTAAGCTGCGCCATTGAACACAAGACCACAATGAGACCAACTGAGCAAAGCAATGTTCAGAAGCTCCAACGCTTGGTTTCTGTTTCCAGAGTTCTTTTAGCACGTGGGACAGACATCAATCATGAGGTGCTCTCACCTTTTATGTCCCTGTGCACAATCATGTTGCTGTGAAGGTACGAGACTCCCTCGAGAATCTGGCGAGTGTATTTTCGGGTTACGTTTTCCGTGAGAGCACCATAAGCCTTCAGCTGATCTTTCACTGACCCCTGCACCAAAAACAAAGAGAAAGGATTGGTGAAGAAATGCCAAACCACGCACCTTGCACTCTCCATTCAATTCCCATGAGCTGGAACTGGGTTATACACCCAAATGTCTCCTAATGAGGCTCTTACAGCATTTTGCCCAAAGAAGCCCCTTTTAAGAAAAGCAAGGACATGCTTTATGGCAAAAACAGCTTAAGGAGGTTCTGCTTCCTCCACTCTTGAGCTGTGCTGATACAACTGCTTGTGAAGACAAGCAACAAAATAGCTCAGCAGACTGATCCAGATCAAAACTCTCCCTTTTGCAGGGTCACTTTTAGCCTCATTTGCTGTGCTATATGACTCTGCTCATTCATTAAGCCTCATTTACAAGTTGGCCCAAGTCCTTTGAAGTACTTTGGCAGAACAAATTTAGACTGAAGAAAAGAACTGGCTTTAGTGACTAATGAAGAGAGCTGGTGAGGTGCTGGCACAGGTTGCCCAGAGAAGCTGTGGCTGCTCCATCCCTGGCAGTGCTCTAGTCCAGGCTGGACGGGGCTTGGAGCAACCTGCTCTAGTGGAAGGTATCCCTTCCAATCCAAACCATTCTGTGTTTCTGTGATCATAACCCAGCATGAGAAAGTGGCATAACTAAGAGGGTATTAGGTGGATTACATAGGGTGATCACAACAACTAATAAACCCACTTATCTGACTGCATGATCTGTGACTGTAGTGCTTGTGTCAGCTCTTACCCCTGGCATGTACTCCATGAAGATGGTTAAGGTCTTCTCTGCTCGATCCCGTAAGCAACCGTAATACTGAACAATACGCTCGTGCTGGAGGTTCTTCAGCAGCTGAATTTCACACTCCAGGGCACTCACTTCCTATGGATGTTGAGGGAGAAAATGAGGTTATGGCACAAGAAATATTCCATCCTCATAAATGTATCCAAGTCGCTGATAATACAAGACCACCACTACACTGAAGAAGTCTAATCCATGGCATTGGTTCACCTACTTCTTGGAACTGATGTTTCGCATTAACCCTTACTGTATAATAAGCAGGTAAGTATTGGAGCAGAAGCTTTGACAGTTAGAACATGGGCCTACCATCCAGAAATGGATTTAGTACCAGAAAAAGCTGTTTCTTGTCTTGATTCTGTAGCTGAATGGTTTTAGCCAAGTTGGCTGGAAGCATTCTTCATGAGCACCACAGCTACAACCTTCCTTCTCACCACCAAGCTGAGGACACTGAGTGTTCATTTCCATTATGCAAAAAGCACTGAATACACAGTTACAGCACTGCCTGGAATCCTTCTGTATGAACCTCAACCCAAGCAAGAGAGAGAGCAAGACTACAGGTGCTAAGAGCTCCTACACAGTCCTGCTCTGATTCCTACTGATGGTCTTACTTGAATCAACTCAGAAACAGCTTCCTCTCTTGTTTACTTCACACAATCTGCAGCTATTGCATATGATCCTGATTCTTCGCTGTATTCTTGCCACAGAAAACAGGGCATCACAGCACACAGGCTATCCAACAATTTCAGACTGAAGCAGAGATGTCTGTTGCCCAGGAAAAGTATCAGGTTCTTCCCGAATAGAGGGAACGAACAGGATGAATAAAGACACTGACACATGAGGACATACAGAAAAGAGAATGACGGATTCCCAAAATTAGTCCCAGTTACCTCTCTCCACTCCTGCTACTGGCAGGTGCCAGGTTCACTTCTCTCCCTTTGGGAGAGGATGCAGCTCCTCAAGAGCAAGGACCTGGCTGCTGCAGAGATGTGGGGAATCAGAGGAAGTTGCTTAATTGGGCAAACTGATAGTTTAAGGTTTGGAGTTGCAGTGAACATTCCAGGCTGTTCTTCTCTGGCTCAGAGTTACTGTCTGGTTTACAACAGATACATGGTATAACTTAGAATTGACTAAGTTAGGACTTGGCACTGATATCCCATATAAAATTAGGATAATTCAATCTTCACAGATCAGTTATTCCAGTTCAAAGTGAATTTGTTCAACACTGGGAAACTGGTACACTGTTAACATGCTAACAAAGAACCTAACAGCCATTCCAGCTGCAGCTGTTGTGCAGGGAGCTGGGTGCTAACCTGTAATTTCAAGGTGCCCCTTCCCATCTCCACTGTTTCCAATGTGTTGTCACATTTCTGCTCTTGATGCACTAACACATCACAGTTCAGTTTGCTTTGAGGACAGGGAGAATTCAGAAAAGGAAACAGGTAAATTACACACTTCATACAGGGCCTACCATATAAGCTCAGAAAATGGATTTTCCAAGTGCATGCAGACTTTTTTTGTTTAGAACCAAATAAAAGTCCTACTTTTGCTGGGTTTAGTTTCATTCGCAACCAGGAACACAGGGCAGTCTAGTACTCCTCAAATAACCTGGCAACAAACCAAAAAGCTGAGAAAGGAGGGCAGAATGAAGCCAGAAAATGGATTTCTGTTCCAGGCTGAAGTTAATTTTACAGAATAATGACTCCTACTCCTTTCCACACAACTTGAAATCCCAGGATAAACTAAGGAAGGTGCCAGCTTTGGAGGACAGACAGATCCAGGCACTTGAGAAGATCTTACAGGGTTTTAGAAACTGTGATGAGAATTACCTTGCTTGTTTCAGGACTCTCTGGATCAAACTGGACCTGCTTAGCTGCAAGCTCTCTGCCTGTATCCACATCATAGCACAAATACACACGACCAAAGGCACCTTGGCCCAGCAGTTTCCCTCGTCGCCAGTTTATTGGAGCACTTGGAGCTGAAAGAGAACAGCAATCATTTCTCTTTTCATTTGACTATATCAAGATAATGGAGAGCCCTTCAAAGATCAATCTCCATCATGCTGAGACTGGAAAAGGTAATTTGCAGTGGGAAGAATTCCACTGCAAGGCTATCTCTGCAGCAGAAGAATTAGAAGTCATAATTCCCTACTAGAGAGTGATAAGGTAGAAGGCACAATGTAAGCACAGTGCAGATATCTTCTTTATCTGCTGAACAATCAGACTCTAATAAATATACATCTGAGGACCAGCTAAAACAGCCGTCTCCAATAGCCCAGCAGGATATTACATCAGATGGAATGCTGAGTTCTCATTGTTCTACTGCACTGCACAAGCAGTGGTCTCCTGACCCAGAGATTAACCCAGGTTTTCAGACTGCACTTAATACCAAAGCATATCCTGCAAAGACCAGTGCTTTGAAAGGACACCACCAGCCTTGCGCAGTGCAATGCAGCCAATGATGATGAGTCTAACAAGACACTCTAAAAACAAAGACAGGAACCAGCCATCTGGACAGTGTGAAGACACAGAAGAGCTGAAAGATGAGCTCTGCCATGTCTAATGTAGTCAGATTTCCTGCCAGTTAGTGTTTCAGGGTGTTGCTTACTCTGCTGCATTAATATCTTCATTTTGATCCTTTAGTTTGTGCATGGGATAGCAGAAGTTCATCACAAATCATTTATTGTCTTATTTTATCTTCATAATAAAAAGTTTCCCCACAAAACAACTCAGGGATGACATCAACAAAGAAGTAAACCTTTCTGCTAAGGAGCACATGAAAGATATAAAGGCCTTAACAGATGGGTCTCAAAACACAGCCATGGAATTAAAGAGACTGGATTAAGAGAAGCCCTGAGGAGAAGGACTTGGGGGTGCTGGGTAATGAGAACCTCTCCATGGCCCAGCTTCAGTGTGTGCCCGAGCCCAGGACCCCCCCGTGTGCTGGGCCGCACCCCAGAGCATGAGCAGCACCTCAGGGAGGGGATCCTGCCCCTCTGCTGCACTTGGGGACACCCCCCTTCAGTCCTGATCCAGCTCTGGGGCAGCAGCATAGAGGGACATGGAGCTGTTGGAGCGAGTCCAGAGGAGGCCACAGAGCTGCTGCGAGGGCTGCAGCAGCTCTGCTCTGGAGCCAGGCTGAGAGCGGGGCTGGGGCAGCCTGGAGAGGAGAAGGCTCCTGAA
>JAOEHY010021170.1:0-15578 GCA_025447955.1 Psilopsiagon aurifrons
TTTGGGTCAGGTGTCCTATGTCTGCTTCCTCCTGGCTTCCCCTCCTCCCTGGCAGAGCATGAGACTCAGAAAGTCCTTGATCAGAATAAACATTACTGAGTGACAACTAAAACCATCGGTGTTATCAGTGCTGTTCCCAGACTGAAAGTCAAAACCACAGCCCTGCACCAGCTACTACGAAGGAGAAAAATGACTGCTACTGCTGAACCCAGGATGTTAAGGCATTGATTTTTCTCTGGGGTTTGAAGTAGATGAAATGATTTGTCTGCCTCAAGTTCTGTGTAGCATCAGAGTCTCAGAGAGAAAGTTCAATTTAATGAATCTTGGGCATGGCTTCCAGTAGCATGTGAGTGGCTCTTATTCCCGATGCGCACACCCAAGGACTTGGGAAGCAGAATAAAACATGTCTAGTTACAGCACTTTGTTATCCAAAATACTTGCTTACAGCATTGCAGCAGTATTGTGATGTGAAGCTTATGGTGTTTGGGTTCAACTTTACACATACCAGTTACAGCATTCTCTGTTTAAACTTCTACAAAGAAATTTTACCTCTTTTCATGCTATTAATGACTTGTTGTCCATAGAAGGGAAAAAAATCAGTAATGCATAATTTAAGCAACAATATGTGCTACTAATTGCAGATACACATAATTAGTAGTCACTTTTATCAGCCAATATGTATTTTCCTTACTTATGTCAGAAAAGGTTGGGTTTTTTTCTAATGAAATTGAGTTTAGCTATAGTGAATGTGGAGAAAAACACTACATACTGTCATATCCTTCAGTAGTGTATTTGCATTTTTTTAACATCTCATCTACTTAATGCAACCAAATAGAAATTGTTTAAGAGTGAACTTCTATGAAGTAAATGGCTGTTTAAATTGACACGATTTACTTCAATTTGCTTCAAACACAATATACTTCAAGGCTGATCTGCTGCATACTGGTGCTGCTCTGCTACTGTGTGGTAGCATGCTAAACTGTCGAAACTTGATCACTTTGGGAGGTCTTGATCAGGCATTTCAGCATTGAACATGTTTTGAGCAGGAATTTGGTCTATGTGACCTTTTGAGTCCCTCCTACCCTAAGTAACTGTGATTTCTATAAACTCTTTTAATTGCTTTAGATGAAGCAGGCATATATAGGCACAACTTTAGAAATCACTAACATGTCCTGGTAATGATAGTTTTCATAATACCATATAAATGTGAAAAAATACTTGTTCTCTTTATTCTTCCATTTCAATTGCACAAATTGAAAAAAAAAAATCCTTGAATATACGAGATGAAAAATCCTTTATCAGAAACTCAAGTCAAAGTTGTTTATTTGGAATGACTGAAGGTTGCTTTTTCATACAGGAGTTTGTGATTGAAATAAGTAAAAAAAACAATTTCAATTGCCTTATTTGAAAATCATGCACTTTACCAGCACAGTACTAGTCAGTAGTTAAGCGTTACTCTAAACAATTGCTGTGAAATATGAAAAAGGTAATGAACTGTGTGGTTTTTAAATCTCTTCTAGCTAAAAAGAAGAAGAAGCCAAAGCTCTTAAACAAGTTTGACAAGACCATTAAGGCTGAACTAGATGCTGCAGAAAAACTACGTAAAAAAGTAAGTTTTGAATGTTTCAGTCGGGACTGTGGACAGTGGACAAAAATAAATAAAATGAAAAATAACTTAGAAAAGGGAGAATTACTTTCAGATTAGTTTCTGTGAAATTGACTTTTTAAAATTAAGCATTCAGTGCGTATTTGTCCTTCAAGTTTCATTTCTGCTGCATAATTTCGTTTAAATTTTTTGAGGTCAAAAATGCCTGTCTGTTCATTCATGTTTGCTCACCTTTAACCTTGAATGCATTTAGCTTAACAGTTGAGTACTTTTCATCAAACAACTGCTTAAATTAATCACATGGAACAGGGTTAATTTTGTCCTATCACTGTTGTCCTTTTGACTCGTCAGCTATTATCAGAGAACTTAAATAATGTAAGCATGTTGATCTCAAAGTGTTCATATACTTCGTGAGCATTAGGTGCACATCTTTGTAGTAGGCACTGTTTCTGTTGCAGTTCTGCGTGTGTGTCCTGTGTGTCTCAGCTTGTGAGAGCATGAAGCAGATCTTCCTGCCTGTCACCAGAGGCAGCAAGGCATTAACATCAGTCAGTTTTAGTAGTTACGAATTTAAAAACTTGACTATGAAAACCAAATAAAATCCCCCAACGATAAAAACTCTTCAGTCATCTCCTCTGATAACTTCCAATTTTATTCATTATTTGAGTGTTTCAGAAAGCAAGACCTTTGCAGAGATGTCTCTTTTCCAGATTTGAGGTTAAATAGTGAAGCCAGGCTTCGACTGTTTGTTAGAAATGAGAGACCTCAAGTCTTTGGATGTAAATCTTGTAAAAACTGATACACCTCACAGACAGTCCTAGCACATGGAGAGCACCTGCAGGTCTGAAACCTGGGTTTGACATGGCTCAAACTCATTTCCAGTACAATAAAAACTATTCTGGTTACTGCAGGTGTAGGAACAGTCTTGATTTTCAGAAGACTGACTATGCATTTTTAGCTTTACTTTGCTGTCTATAAAGCCCTGGAGTCTGAGGCTGAAGGCCAACAACATAGAGAGCACTAATCTCAGCCTGCCACTGCTGCTGCTCTTCACTAGGAGCCTTGTTTATGTGTTAGAATACAAAAATAAAAACTGTTTTCATGCTTCTTGTGACTTAAACAATTGGTTGATCAGAAAAAGGCACAACAGATACTTTTGATGAGTCTGCAGGGTCAGTTGGCTGACTGTTTTCCTGCCTGTACTTCTTGGTAAGTTGCAGGCAATCATGCTTGTCTTATAGGAAGCAGGATAAATTTAGTAGCAAATAAGAGATCTGGAGTATTTGAAAATCGCAAGACAGTTGTTTACGATAGTCTAATCATACTTATAAAGCTATAAGTGTTGGAAGTGGCAGCAAGATACGATGCCAAATTTTGCCAAGCAGCAAGTAGCTCCTATTTAAATAGCACAGTTTATTCTTCTTGACTTCCATCCTTAGTTGTTAGCCAGCATCAGTCATGAGAATATATCATAGTTGCATTTGGACTTTATATGAGTCAGGGAAGAGACATGGAGCACGTGTGAGGTGTCCTGGGGAACACTGTTCTGCAAAACAGTATTTCCTCTAAAACAACTGTTGTTACAATACTGTTCATCATGTGAGGTATGCAGAGAGGAAATTTCCACATATGTCTAGAACTTCTGTTTTATTCTCTGTTACATTCAGTTTGGATTTTGTTCTTAACAATAAAACCTTTACACTTTTATATACACAGGTTATTGTCATTTCAGCTCTCTTTCCAGACAACAAAGGAAAAGCGAGTAAAATAAAACCAAAGCCATTCATTTTAACTATGGAAAATAGATAAGATTGTTTCATAAATAATATTAACAAATTTCTCTTAAATAAGCAGGAATCCCCAAAAAATATGGGTTGAAACTGTTGATTGTGTCCATCTTTTTGTTTCTATTTAGTATGTAACTGGGGGAACTGTGTTGTTATGCTGTACATCCTTCAGCATTTTTCTTGCATAAAATTGCTGCTAAATATCTCTACTTTCCAGGGAAAAGTTGAAGAAGCTCTAAGGGCCTTTGAGGCTTTAGTGAATCAATACCCACAGAGTCCTCGAGCAAGATACGGGAAAGCACAGGTACTAAAAAAAAGACCTATAATATCAAAAAACGTAAACCTTTTTTAACAGTGGTGTTCTAAACCCCAGTCAGACTTCATTTGTAATGTCATGGATGTTCCTAGTGAAAACCAGAATTATGTGATCTGTCATATTGTATCTATTTCAGACCTCTATCCTTCTCCAATTACTTTGGGAGCTTTTGCCTAACTTTAGTGGAAAGTGTTGTAAATAACACAAAAATAAGATATGTCCTGTACATTTCATGAAAACTGTCAGATGAATGGTAATTGATAAATCCCAGCTAATGTCCCAGTGCAGGAACAGCAGACAGGACTTAGCTGTTAAATACTGTTTGCTGCAGCTGGAGAATCAACATGTCATCTGTGGGCTAAATGCTGCTTTTTGCTTAGTGGGAGTGGAGAAGGAGACTTGTAATATTTATAGAGTGAGTGTTAAAAGGATAAAGAACATTAGTTGATCAACTGTTTGACTGAGTAACCATGATGTTTGTTTTTTCATGCATTCAAAGTAGCTCATGGATAAAAAGTCAAGGACAGAAGTACAAAAAGATTCCAGATACTTATTGCAGCAGATGCAGCTAACACAGTTGAAGCTGTTTCATTGAAGTGTATGACTGATACAAGAGTGAATTTAAACAGACCAATAAGACCTTCTGCACCTGTAGTGCTTGTGGTCCATCTATACCTTGCTCTGCTAATTGATATAAGAATGAATGTAAACCAAAAAATAAAGTATTTGGGAAAAACGCGTTGAACACATGAAAATGACTGCATTTGTATAACCAATTCAAACTAAAACTTTAAAAATTTAGCATTTGAGATACAGTCTTAGTTTTTTCAGCTGCAGAAGCAAATTGCAAAAGTGCCATACCACAGGTAAAAGCAGTTGCAGCTTCCATTAGCTTCACCAAAGCTGTAAGTTCACAGTGGAGATCTCATATATCCTTCGATCTGCTCCTGAACTGTTTGAACTGAACAAACTTAAGTTCTGAAGGAGTTGTAGGGTAGATATTCTATCAACATATACAAGAGTTAAGCCAATTCCTAATTAGTTTTCTAAGAAACAGTGTAAATAAATTAGTGTCAGAATATATGTAAGCAATGTTTGTTGGTGTATTTTGATCTGTCTTGCTGCCAGTGTGAGTCTTAGCATACAAATAATCTGTAGTCACCAATTTGCATTTCTTCCTTATTATTAAAACAGATTGCTTCATCTATTTTCAAAAGCAGAAATTATGTATTCTACAAATATTAACCAAAATTTGGTGTTAATGTATGGTTTAGGTGCAAATTTTCTTATGGTTTCTAACAGTCCATAGGAAACAAGAAATAACAGTAACTCTGATCTACCTTACCATAAAGCACAAGCAAATAAGTTCTTCATTGTTATGCCAAAATTACATAGATTAAAGGTCATATAATTTGCCTTTTAAGAAAACAAAGTTATTTTAAGCCTAATGGATTATTATGTATTCTAATAATGGTTTTCTGATTCTTTCCAGGCTGAAGATGACTTAGCTGAGAAAATGCGAAGTAATGAGATGCTGCAAAAAGCTATCAACACCTATGATGAGGTGGTTAGTCTGCCAAATGTCCCTTCAGATCTGATAAAACTCAGCTTGAAAAGAGAAGCAGACAGGCAGCAGTTTCTTGGTAAGATTCACGAGTGATGTGAATGTTTTGGAAGTTGTGTAAGCAAGGCTTTGAGAAGATCACCAAGGATTTATAAGTGCCGATTGCATTGACATTTTGGTAGGATTTGTGATCCTAAGCTCTTAAATGCGTACGAAAAATATTTTAAGATTCTTTAAATGTTTTCTGGGGAAGTAATGTCTGTAATTGCTTGTATGGGGATAGTGCATGTGGACATTATGCAATGGCACATTGGGTGCTATGAGGGGCTATGATGGGAGATGGTCAAAAAAATTTTATTAATGGAGAAAAATGAAAATAATCTTTTTCTACTGAAGCTGGGAGAACTCATGAGGAAATTAATGGCTTACACAGAGTAAACATACCCAGAGTAAACTTTCACTGAAAGGGGAGATGAATGAAATTAAGCTCAGGGGATAACATCTGGAAGTTTAGGTCTCAATTCCGTAGTGTACAAGAAGTGCTGATTAAACTGTGAGGCACAGTCAACTTTTCAGAAAGCACTTCTGTTCCCATGGGTTGGAGTTTATTATCAACTTGTTTTGATCTTGCTGTTCCTCAGAAAGACCTCATCTAGGAAGTCGAGGAACATACTTGATTTTAAGCATGTAAAGCATGGTTAATTTCATAATGGAAATGGGGTAGAACTATTGCGTAACACTAGAAGTGCTTTTAATTGCTTAATTAATTAATTAATTGCTTAATTAATTAAGATTGCATTTATTTTCTTATGTTTACCTAATTTTTTGGGGCACTCTAACATTTCTGTATGAAAGAACCACTGAAGCTTCAATGTTGTTACTGCTACACTGTGAACAGTTCTCCACTAGAGGTTACCATAACACTGCCTGATATGCATTCTCAGTGCTTTCCTGAAATATTCCGTGTATAACTACACCCGCAGTGACAGCCAGACAGCTGAATCTGTTCCTATCTGCGCAAGGGTTTTTTCAAGTTCTGCTTGTTGATCGTTAGTGAAAGTGCAACACCTGGCTCTGATTTATGTTTTCTTAGATGTTGGGTAAGCATCTCGCTACTGTTACTTGTCTTTGTAATTGTAATTGAGTCTTGTTCAATCAAATTAGGTCGCATGAGGGGTTCCCTGGTTACTCTGCAGAAATTAGTTCAGCTGTTTCCCAGCGATACTTCATTCAAGAATGACCTTGGTGTTGGTTACCTCTTGATAGGAGATAACAGCAATGCCAAGAAAGTGTATGAAGAGGTGAGTTTCTATTCTAGCCAAGGAAAAATATTATTTACATTCGTATCTGCATTCTAAAGACTGCTTGCTTTTAACTTTTTCAGTTGTTAGACATTTTGCATGTCAGGTTTTGAAAGGTTAATATAGATGTATGGTTTGTTGGTTTTCTGGGGTTTTATTTAGTGCCATTTTAAAATGCCTTCTAATTTTAATTCAGATTTCCTGATACTGTCATGCTACATGTTTTTCCTCATAGAGAAATGAAGATGGTTTTCGTATGCTTAATAATATTTGATTTCTTATACCTTGTGGTGGCAAGGTTTGGAATACATTGACAACACAGATATAATGTATACTGTTAACAAAATATCTTTGATGTGGCAAGCAGAAGTGTGTTTCATTACAGACACATTCTATCTAATTACATGATGCAGTATTTCAGGACTCACATGGAATTTAACCTTTGGTTTTCCTCAATTTCTGTGGGGAGCCTAAATTCTGTTTTTCTTTCCTGATGCTTGTAGTGTGGACAGTCCATTGGATTTACATTCCTATCTTGCAATATGGTTATTGGGCTGGGGAAACTTTACTGCCAGGAAGGGCCACCCTGCTCCTGTGATCTGGAAACCCTTTTAGCATCCTGAAACTATGACAGATGTGGAGCTTGATGTCACTGGTATAGCACAAGTTGTTAACACCTGATCAGGGGTGATCTTGGCACACTTGCTGCAGCACTCTTTGGTACAGGCACGGTACTGTAATTGACTGGTTATATAGACCAAAGACGAGTCAGCATGATTAGTACCACATTCTGAGAATAAAAGCCTAGTTTTCCATCCCTTACATCAAGTCTGAGGGGATTCTCATCTCAGATGGTTTCTCAAAGAGGAAGAGGACATTTGTCCGCATGATTGGAAGCAGGAGCCAAACCCTAGTACCACTTCTTTTTCCTCAAGCTCCTCTGTAGTCTCAGATGTTGTTAGAATAGTGTTTGCTTTGCTCCTTTGGCTACTTTGTAGGTCCCTCCATAAAACATTTCTATTTGATTTTTAATTTTTGGCCTGCTGTCAGGATTTTCTAGAAGACTGGAAGTATCAGCTTCTGAAGATAGACTATTGCTTCTTGAACTTCAAGGAACTTGAAAACAAAACCATACTCCTTTTGAGCAAGATTTTCCTTTGCAATTTTCCACTATTTTGCTGCAAACAATATAGTTATTAGAATTTCTTGGGATAGATAAACACAGGACATTTTATAAGTGGAAGAATGTAATGAGTTTGCTATATAATTGCTTTGATACTAAGTTTGATATACTTCAGAAGATCTGCTCTGATTAAAAACAGATATGCAAAATAAGAACTGGTCTGCTTTTAATATGTTCTTTTCTGTGCTTCCATGGTCTTTATCCAACGTAATTACTCTGTTTTGCACTTCACTAACCACTGAAATAGTATAGATCATAGTAATGTTCTGTCCTTGTAAAAGAGCAACAAATAAATACCTTTTAAAAGGAGCTGGATTTATTGTGTTTAAAGATCATTCTGGCTGTTCCTCAGGCTGAATTCCAACACAGGAATGTCTTTTTTTTTCTTTCTTGTAGTTCCGGATAAATTTACGTGAAGAATTTTAAGAAAGGAGACATAGCCAAAGAAACAGAGAGAAGTTCATGTCTACCTGCTTTTATTCTTTGTTATGCTGAAGGCTTCTTACATGATTTTGTGCAGATTGCTTAGGGACTATATGGTCTTCTCTTGACAGCTTCGCTTGTCTGTTGCAATACACGTTTAGAAATTGATGGGCATGTTGTTTGGAGCTCCAACCATAGTTACTTGGGTTCTCTGTATAGTCAATAAAGAGAAGGACGAGTCGTGAAGGGTGGTTCTGGGGGCTTTCAGGAGACATCTTCCTCTTCCCATGACTTTTTTAAAAAATGGGGAAATTTCCATAGTGTAACTGAATCCTTCTTCTCGCTAGTGTAGGACAAGTTAGACATTTGATAAAAAACATGAGAGAGGACAGATGAAAGCAGGAATTCAGTGTTGCATGGTAGATGCCTCCAGTATTTATAAATCCTGGGTTCTGGTTCCCACTGTAAGAATGTTTGTACATTTTATGCAAGTGTTCTTTAATGCAGAAGGCATGGACATCTAGAAAGAGAGAGCAGAGCTCAGGACTCATCATCAAGAAAACACATCCCTTGTTTGACTGAAGGCTCAGCTTTCTGTTGGTTTCCCTCTGGTTCCGTTCCTCATGGATGTCTAACTTTTTGTGCGTATGGTACTTGTTTCTGCTCCTCAGGCAAGTTCTCAAATAGTTTACCAGTCTTCTGTGCAGGAGAACCTGCACTCCAAATTTCCCATTTCCTGGGAAACGACTAGATTCCTGGGCAAAACGTACCAGTTTCCTCCTTTGCTTCCTGCTGTAACATTTTGATCTTAATTCAGTGTAAGCGTGGGCTGAGACCACACAACTAGCTGGACCCTTCACGAGCACTGTCCCCTACATTGGGATATACCATTTTAGACCAGAATAACTCCATCATGCATCTCCAAGGAACTGGAATAGATGTGCAAGGAATCCTAGTGAATGAAACTTTCTGCTTTACATTTAATTGCCAGTTTACTTATTTTCCATTCAATTGCTATTTTCCATTCCAACTCTATTATGTCTTAGCAAATATTGAAGTATTGTAATCACATTTTTATTTCAAAGCTCTGAAATATGATATATTCCTTCTTTTAGCTACTGAAGTGAGGTGTATAAACACTGCACCTCAGATCAAGAGAGTTTTGTACTTAGAGCTGTAATGGGGTATAGTGTAACACAAATACACTTTTCTAGCATGCATTTGCCAGAATTTATGCTGAACCACAGATGGAAAATGGTGTCCAGCTGGAGACAATTTCAGTTTTGCCTCTAATATTAGAGCATTTTCTTTTGAACATTGCACTTAGGGACAGGAAAACATAATGTTAAAAGTAGTCCTCCTAGAATTCAGAGCTATTTTTATTTTCAAAGAAAACATATTTAAAGTAGCCCTCATGGAATTTAGAGCTATTTTTGTTTTCAAGGATCTATAGATAATGATAAAATATAGTGGAAGAGAATTTTATAAGACCATTTACTCGTGATAGCACTTTTTCTGCCTGCCATGCTGAGGCATGTCTGCGTGGCTCAGTGCAGCATTATTCAGACTTACATGAGCCAGCTCTGATTGAGCTATCTCAGGTACCGAAAGCAGAATACCCACATTGACACAGTACTTTGCCCTGGCTAATTAGCCATTGATAGCCCCAGAGGTTAATTTCTATATTCATGATTAATATTTAATGAGCTATGAGCAGTTTAGTAAAACTTATTTCTAAACATAATTAATATTGCATGCAGCAACAGCAACAGAGTAATGCAATTTACATTAAATACTTCCAGTGTAATTTCTGCTGATTGTATCTCTTCACTTCTCTTTAGGGGCTCTGAATGTAGATCATGCCTTAATGCAACTCGGCATAGTTTAAATGAACCATAATTCAGAAAATTCTATTCTGTCTTAATTAATCACATAGCTTTATCCTATAGTTAAAAAAACTGCAACAAAATTATACAGCTAATAAATATTTCTGTCAGTCATTTTATTTCACCCCGCAGGTACAAATTCTTGGATCAAAATAATTATGCACAGAATGCTGTAGTCAAAAGGCAGAAGGTGTGTAAGGTGGTATACTATTCTTATACTAGGAGTCAAGCCCATCCTTACTCTGACTTGCCAGGTTCATTTTTTTGCCAATAATGTGTCATATTATGGACTTCAGATAGATTCCCAAATTGATAGATCCTTCATAGTAGCTCTTTTCTGCAAAAAAAAAAGTTAAATGGTGCTATTTTTAACTCAACATTTTATGCCCACATTATGCTGATTTTGATTTTGCTTGGATGTGGTAATAAGATTTCAGAAAGAAGAGGTTTTGGCCCAGAGAACTTTTTGTTGTTTTCAATCAATTACTTTGTTTGAAAGATTAGGTTAGACAGTGACTGGAAAAGGCAGAGGGAAATAGCTGTAATGCATGCAGACATTTTATCCATGACAAAGTTTAGTAGCTTCAAAAATGGATTCAGGCAAGAGCAGTTACTCATCTGTCCATTGTTTTGTATTTAGCAGCTGTGCTAGACATTCAGCAGGTATCAGAGCCTCTGTAATTCCAACAACTGCCAGGCTCTTGTGATGATCCTCACAGATCCTAATAAGACCGTCCATCCTTATTTTAAGAAGAGGTGTAACAGCAGATTAACTTGACCTTGTAATTAATATCACATAGAACTACAAATGATACTGAATATATACATCATAGAAATGTGGACCTGGAAAGTAGATCAAGACATTCTCTGATTTCCTCTTTGGATGATGCAGACCAAGTGCACTTAAATTATCTCAGTAATGTTGGGAGTACATGTTTTCAGAGCTCAGGCCTGCCAGCTTCACACCTTTCCCTGAAACACTCCCTCATACACTGATCCTTTCGTACAGTGGTCACTCTACTCACAGATCTTTCTCTTTCATGGTCCCCATGGAATACCCTTTTCTGGATGTTTGCCTATGCATTTTCCTTTCCTGCAAAACTGAGCTGGGTTATAACTCCAATAGTGTCTAAATCTTGTTCAGGGTACAAAATCTTTTAGCTTAATTTAGCTTGTGAGATCTTGGTCTTGGTCTAAGACCATAGCACACAACTATCATGAATGGTGTTAATTGTGTAATGTAGCATGCTGTACACCAAAAAAGAGGGTGGAGAAGGACAGACAACTAAAACATAAAGCAATTCAGAGACTCTAGTTGTAATACTTTTACTTCTGAGACTTTAAAGTTTGGTTTGTAGTAGATTTTTCTGGAGAAGCACAAAAGTGAATGGGGAAAAAAATGTACAGCCAAGCCAAGAATTCATCTGGCAGTCAGCGATGGAAGAAAATGTCATTGCTTTACTAAATAGTAATATGTACACAGGTGTGTTAATTTGCATAGATCCATACATGTGTAAATTTAATTGATTTGCTCTCACGCAGGTTCTAAGCCTGGCTCCAAATGATGGCTTTGCCAAAGTACATTATGGCTTCATCCTGAAGGCAGAAAACAAGATAGCAGAGAGCATACCCTATCTAAAGGTATTTTTCTTTTCTCACCAGCAGTAAATGTTTAACTAGGAAAAAGGTATAATTGAAATGTATGAAACTTGTCAAGCTAGGAGTATACGAATTATGAATCACAGTGTAAGCTATTTGTTGGAGTTACATTGCTGGATCACTCTCTGTGACCAGGAGCAAGCTTGTACATCAATTCTTGAATATCAAGTATTTGTTTTACTAGTTGTTAACCCAGAGTACACAGCTGTGAGCTGTGTACTGTGAACCGTGATTGTGCTGAGGTGGCAGTATACTGCAAATTTAAGGTTCTTGAAAGATCCAGAGAGGGCTTGTGTATACTTCTGGGTGTTCAGGAAGAAAGTACTACAAAATAAAGCTTTAATTCAGCTTTCTAAAACACTTGTGTATATGTTTATAGGGTATGGGGCAAGTGTCCGTCTTTGAATATACCTCTGTCTTTGAAGGACTGAATGGAGGCACCATGGAATTTGGAAAACTGATAACATTTCTCAATAGGTTTTTACTGAGATATTGTATTCATACAGCCCAAGTTCCAGGTTACCTTTAGAGGTCCTATTGAAGTTTCTCTAACACATTTTTGGTTTCTATTAATAGGAAGGACTGGAGTCTGGTGATCCTGGCACAGATGATGGACGCTTTTATTTTCATCTGGGTGATGCCTTGCAGAGAATGGGAGACAAAGATGTACGTATTTTATGTGTTCTTGCTTCAAAGTCTAACCCTCTGAAGTACTGCAGAATCCAGAAGAGCCTTCAGTGATTGGCTCAATGTTGAAAACATGAGTAGTCCCATTGCAACAACTATCTTGTATATGTGTATAGAGGTCAAGATGAGCAACAGCAAAAAATCTGCCATTGATGTGGCAATAAGACCTCTTAGCATTGATTGCTTTAGAACTAAAACAAACTTCTGAAGCTTGCACAGAGTGTTTTGAACTGAGGGAACAGAAATCTTTTGGAAATTCAGTGGCAGTGTTTTTAGAGACTGTCTTGAGCTCCTACCACTTAAAACAAAGATTTTAACCAGACTTCAAAAAATACAGTTATGTGTATATCACTGTATAGAAGTTCTGTCATAGCTCTGGTGTAAGGGTGTTTTGCAGACCTTTCTTCTTTCTCGAAGTGACCTGGAGCACCAGCAAGTATGTGATGAAAGACCATGAGAGGTCTGAATGTGTGGGCTGAGTTATGGTATGTGTTCAATAAGGAAATGTCCTGGGTTCGACGAAGAGATCAGAAAAGCAGAAATTTGTGAGCAAATTTTCCGTTGTGTGCCCAATGAAAACAAACATATGCCACTGGAAGCCATATGAATTTCTAATTTGTTAATTTAAAATGATATTTCATTTTAAAGCCAAATTTAAATGTATGAATTAGCCTTCCTGTTATGGTAGGGTATCAAAGGGTTTTGCTAAAGAATGTTATTAGTAATGACCTTTACTATGGGTATGAATTTAAAAATAACAGCAACAACAAAAAAAACCCAAACCCATTCAGGATCCTCAACGGGAAATGTGAAGAGAATAAGCATAAAAAAGCATAGTGGAAAATAGCCATGAAATGCACTTCTTTTTAGTTAGTTATCTTGTAATAGAATTGTAGAATCATAGGATATTTGGGGTTGGAAAGGACCTTAAGATCATCAATTCCAAACCCCCTTCTGTGGGCAGAGACACCTCACACGAAACCATGTCACCCAAGGCTCTGTCTAGCCAGGTCTTGAGCACCACCAGGGATGGAGCATTCACATCTTCCCTGGGCAACCCATTCCAGTGCCTCACCGCCCTTACATTAAAGAACTTCTTCCTTATATCCAATCTAAACCTCCCCTGTTTAAGTTGTTTGACTCTATGTTTATAGAGTCAAATCTGCTGTAGAAATAGTTTTAATTAATGGCAAATGAACTTGAGATAGAGGAGGCTTTTAAATTCATCAATGGAAAGCCTGCTGTTAAGCTGCATTTTTCTCGCTGACCTTGCTAGACTGCTGATCTTCAAGATCTAATCAAGGAAACAGATCAATATTTAAGGAATATGTGAAACTGCTATCACCGAAGGTTTGTTGAAGGTAGATATTAATATATTAGAGCTAAATTAGAACTTACGAATATGGTCTTGGTAAGTGTTCGAACAGTGTTGGGTATACCCTTTCCAACTATAATTTGAGAAGATGCCAGATTGACTTTAGGTAAATTAAAACTGTAGAAGGTATTATAGGGCAAAGTGCTGTTCACACAGAATGTATAAACTAAGTACATCTCAAACAGTTTCTTTCCTGGAAAAGAAGATCCACTGTTGTAGCTCTCCTGAGCAGTACAATGATCATTATTTAGTCCTTGCACTGCCAAGATTTGCATACAAAGATACAGTTTTCTCAAGGAAGCACAGGACTGGAAAGGATGAGTGAAGCAAGCCAATGCTACTCCATTCTGTCAAAGGCAACCTCATAGCACAATTCTTCTAATAGATAAGGTTTAACAGTTTACTTTGTGATTATGGCTGATAGATCTTAAAGAGCAGCAGTATTCATACTCATCGGCAAGTGGCTGAAACAAGTAGTTCATCCCCCTTACTATTTGGGCTAACTCCAGGCACTGCAAATGACCACAGTTACCCAGCGTGAGCAATCTGTTGATACCCTACTGCTATTAACAACTTGCATCTTGAGGAACAGGCATTATAAATCATAATGCTTTCACTTCAGAGATTTAACCAAGATAACATCAAAATTCAGAGATATGCTGTGTATTGCCCAAAGGTAATACGTAAACTCTTTCTTTTGTACCAATACACAACACTGCAGAGTTTCTCAATGGAAAAAGGATGGAAGTGTATACATGGTCTGCTGTTACTCTGTTCATCCATATTGATTTTTTGTACTTAAGATAAATACTGTAAGGCAACATTCTATTGCAGCCTTTCCTTCATACTTCAAGAGTGTTATAAAAATCAGAGTACCATAATTTTTAAAAGCTTGAAGAAAGTTTTCAGACTCTCAAAAATGATCTATGGTAACAGTATAGAGACTTAAGTAAAAATGTGAAATCAAAACCACCCAAAATAATTTCTTACCTTACATATGTGAAATGAAAGATCTCTGAGATGACACCTGGACATTTTTAGAAATAATCCATTACATGAAGAATTTCCAGTAGCTTTTTGTATGTCTTCGTAAGTCACAGGCTGTTCCCATGGTTAATTTGTATCCAAAAAAAATTTGTTCTTCCTTCTGGTTTACTGGCTTCAGGGTAATCCTGAATGATAAGCTGACATGAATTGTTCTTCTAGAGATGTGTTTATTTGATCATATATTTTGCTTTCTATTAGATTCCATACATAAAATGTTTCTTCTTAAGAGTTAGTAATGTGGTTTTTGTCTCAGCAAGACACTTATTTTAGACTTCATGTCAAATGTGGGCAGGTAGATAGACAACTGTCATGTGCTTATGAGTTATAGGAGAAGAAATGACTGTCTTTGAAAAAGCAAAACCCAGTTTAAATAGTCATGCAGGGAAACTACCATACCAGAATGCTTCTGGGGACAGTGTGCATCTTCAGATTTTCTGTACTCCTGCGGGAAAGAAAAGTAGGTGGTTTGGTTGTTGAGGAGAACTTGGCAAGGATGTACGCGTGGCCAGGGAAAGAAGCTAATGGTAAGATGTGGGGAGAGTGTTATTAACTGAAAGCACAAGGGCGAAATGATAGGCTGTTTTAGGTAGAGCGAGGTAAGAACCAGATATTAGGCTAGGTAAAGGAGTGTGAGAACATGGTCCAAGTTTGGAAGAGTGATGCTTAGATGGAAGTGAATTTGATATGTTTCAGGCTTGGTAGAGAGTGAATTTCAAGCATTGTAGCTAGAGAGGGATTCTGTGC
>JAOEHY010021172.1:0-28648 GCA_025447955.1 Psilopsiagon aurifrons
GGAATGGGTTGCCCAGGGAAGTTGTGAATGCTCCATCCCTGGCGGTGTTCAAGGCCAGGTTGGACAGAGCCTTGGGTTACATGTTTTAATGTGAGGTGTCCCTGCCCATGCCAGACAGGGTTGGAACTAGATGATCTTAAGGTCCTTTCCAAACCTAACTATTCTATGATTCTAATAACTCTTCTCTTAAAAATGCACTTCAGTGAAAAATAAAGCCCACCATGTGCCTCTACTAAAGAATTACTTTTTTGAAGGTTGATTAGTGAAGATGAGCCTCAATTACAAGCACCCAGACAGTTCTCAGCTCTGAAGAAGGAGCTTCATCTTAATGGGCTGAACACAGAATCAATTACGTTGGAAAGGATCTTTAAGATCAAATCCAGCCCTTACTCCACGACTGTCAAATCCACCACTAAACCATATCATTAAGGACCTTGTCTACACGGTCTTTGAACACTTCCAGCGTCAGTGATTCCACCACAGCCTTGGACAGCCTGTTCTAATGCCCAACTGCCCTTCCAGTAAAGAAATTTTTCCTAATATCCAATCTAAACCTCCCCCGGCACAGCTTGAGGCTGTTTCCTCTTGTTCTATCACTTAAAATTTGGGAGAATCAGCCACCTCCTCACTCCATCCTCCTTTCAGGTATTTGTAACAAGCCTTCCTTTCTTCAGACTAACCCCCAGTTCCTTCAGCCGTTCCTCATAAGACTTGTGCTCTAGGCCCTTCACCAGCTTTATTGCCCATGAGTTTGATAAAAATACCACCATTCTTGACACAAAAAGTGTATCTCATGCCCAGTGTATCAACGGACTTCTCTCAGGATTTCTGCGCAAATAATGTATTCGTTGCCTAGTTAGGTAGAATTCTTAAATGATAAGAAACACTATGTGTAGAGACCCCATTTTTTGTTAAGAAAACCTTATCTCCTAAAATGCAAGGTGACTTTGTAATTTGTAAACTATCCTTGCCTTATATGATACAATCTGGGGCATATAATGTGAGAAAGGATTGCTTTATTTCATTTGCAACCATCTTGGTCCAGAACCACTTGATTTCTTGTTATCCTTGTTTTCAATAAAAAGATGAAACATCTATATGGATGTAAAATAATTCCTAAAACAAGAGAGATTAAGCACGATATTTAATTTTATTTTGTCACAATAAATAGATCCAAAAAGATTGAGCTACCTCATATGTCTCACTGAACTTTTTGATTCATTCCCTATAAGCATCCAAAGTGTTTTTTCCAGACTAGCTCTTAATGTCACTGGCAATATGAACTTCTACCACTTCCCCTTGGAAAGCATGCCACAGTCTGATAAAACTTTTATTGTTAAGATAATTTAGAACAGACATCAGGAAAAGCAGATTTTATTTAATTTTCCTCTTATTGCACCTCAACCTCCGTTACTTATCTGCCTCCACAATGTTTTATATACTCAGAAAAAGTGATCATCATCTCCTTTTAGGTAACCAAGTTGCATTTTGGGTCTTGAATGCTACAAGCATTTTGTAGTTAGCTCCTACTTCCAGTAGAGCAAACCATTTTGTAGCTAGCCTAAAAGGCAGTAAAAAAACAGACTGTTACAGCTCTTTCTGAACAGAGATGCTGAAGTACCTCTGAATACAATGATGACATGGGTGTGTCAGGAGTTGATGGCCACTGAAAACTTGGTTGCATGAGCTGGGTCATACACACATCCAGAGAAGACCACCATACATTGCTGCAAAAGAGTTTTGTGTGTACATACATGTAAATTGCTGATGTGCCACTAATGAGTGCGCAGTAACAAAATGGAGCATGAATGCCAGTTTTGTAATGGCAAGAATGCATGTAATACATCACAGATAACTCCTTGTGCAGCATATGTGCACAAGCACTTGTGGGGGTATATTTATGATCTTATTGCAAAGCAAGCCTGAAAATAGAAACACACACTCCAGTGTCAGCTACCAGTGGACTGGGCAAAATTAAGTAAGCTATTCTGTGATCTGCCTGCGTATGTGCACGAACAAATCCACAGTGTTAGGTGAGAGCACCAGCACGCACATACTTTGTGGTTCTTCATAACAGAGTCTGCCACAAAATCTATCCTGGTCAAAAAGCTATGTTGCAGAGTCTAGAAGAAGATTCAATTTTTAAAAATATATAGTGTGTTCCTTAGCTCTTTTCAGTCCTCAACACAGCTTAGCCCTGATATCCCCAAGCAGCTCAGTGCATTGTGTTGATATGTTTATTTCCAAGGTTCTGCTGCAAAACTGATAAAATAATTGGCATGGCTGAAAACAATATATTTTTTCCCCCCTGCTTCTCAAGGGTAACTTTTTCAGTCAGATCCGTTCTTCTACTTAAGCCAAGACACAGCAGCTACAATGACAAAGCAGAAATGAGCGGCCAAAGCAAAGGCTTCTTAAGTATTGCTGCTGCATAGGTGAAGCACAGTCTTCGATAAAAATACATGCATTCTTATGTATATATGTATGTCTGTGTATGTGTCTGATATGCATACATATATATATACATATACATGTATGTATATATTTGCATACACAGACTTGGTAGAAAGAATTAAAACAATTCTAAACCAATTTCCCAGGCCCTCTAGTCCTAACATTTGCACTTTAAGAGACCTTTACCTCAATAGCAGAGTTAATTCTTCAGGGTCATCTCTTTCCCACTGTTTTTCCTTTATTCCCAACCTTCACATTTTCTCAAGAAACTTGACATGTTTGTCATCAAACTTTACAAAGTTGCTGATGAAATCCAGGGGAAACAAAAATAATTACAATGCTTCATCTTCATATTAAAAAGTAAACCAAACAAAACCCACCCAAACGTTTTGTCTGTGAGAATAAGGAGTGTTGGAATGTTCTCATTCAGGTCAACACGCTTACAAAATATCTGACAATGTCATCCTGACCTCTACTGGAAGCACTAAGTATTTGCAGGATGAAACCATGGAACACCAGTAAACCCAGAGCAACACATCATTTAGCGAAATATAATGAGTATTTCCCCAGCATCTTTTCAATATTAATTACAAATACTACAGGAAATACTAGTTGGGAGTTGCAATGCTACCAGCAGCTAAAAAGGATATAGAAAAAAATATTTTGCAGTGTTACAATATGCTCACTTCTCCAGCTATATATAGGGTCATGTCTTCCATAGCTATATATAGGGTCCAGTAGATGCACTCACTTTAATCTGATATTTTATCCACAGTAATTTTTACATGCCCATTAAAGTAATGGAACTGTTAGGGACTAGGAGTTAAAGTCACAACAGGTATATTTATATCATGAGCTCCTAAAGCCCTTAGTATTTAGCAGATTAATCTGAAATTCAGAAAAAGGCAAGAAAATTATCTTATGCTAAAATATCAGGTACTTATAAAGGAATATAATTTATATAACACTTCCAGGCTCATGCCAGAAATCACAAATGCTGCACTATTCAGCTATGACAAATCCTGGTTAGAAAACTTGCAGTCTGGAAACTGCACTTGAAATTTGCAGTTCTGCATTTTAACATGACCATATCATTTACTAACACATTAAAAGTGACATCAAAACTCCTGGAATGCTTGTATTTAGGCTTACTACTTTTCTCAGTACGTAGAAGTTATATAATAAGCTTGTGAGAGGCCTATAAAACTGTTCTATGTTTTGAGCAGTTCTGGTGTTTGCTAGTGCAATTGCTAAAGATCAGTCAAATTTAGAACTGTTCTACCCTGCTTGTATCAAATATCTGGAAAGCCAGAGCTCTCCATCCCAGTTAGGACTTCTCTTGCAAAATCAGCATGGGTGAGATCTCAGCTGGTACAAACCACTGTAACTCCAGGGACATGTATGAAAAGACATACACTCTTTATGCCTAGCTATTATAGTTTTGCTTTAAGCAACCATCTTTGCCTCTTCTGAATTCACATAGTTTTTTTGTATAAGATGATATGGAACTTTATTTAGTAAGTGTTGCTCAAGATATTACTGTTATTGGGACTGCTTACAGTGGCCTCCTAAACAATATCCTCCTTTAAATCTTTGCCCTGAACACGAACAAAATCAAGGTAGACAAATGTGAGGAACAGCAAAGGGAAGATTCAGCAGGACTGAAACACATACTGAGCAGGTGAAACCAGTGTCCCAAACTACACAGGGAAGTCTGTATTTCACATACTATTAATCAAAGACACCTGAAGCCATCCTGACTATGTAACAAAACAAAGTCTTCCTATAGTAAAGCACATAGGGTTGTCAAAAAAAATAGAAGTTGGCCTGCTGCAGTGAAACTGAAGCTTTGCCAGAGAGCAAGAACTTTCTGACCAGGGGCATTTGGCAAGAATACCATTCAAAACAGTGTTATTTTAATAGAAAGGAATGACTGGATATAACCAAATACTGAAAAGGCAAATGTGTGGAAGAGGTAATCTTAGAACATACCAAAATGCTGCATATTCGTCCAAAGGCAAATCTAGCTCTATGAAGTCTGAACCAGGAGTGAGTGGATATCCATCCTGCCATTACAAGTTATGGAGCAACTCACATGGCCAGTTCCTTCTTATATAACAAAAGGTGATAAATCTGCTTGACATAAATCAGTTGTGGAAGAACACAAGCTTATTTAATGCATCTTTAAATCAAGAGCAGGATTCTCTCTCCGTACTAGATCAAAAGCTCAAGTTATATTTAAGCTCTAATGAGAAGCAGACTTATTTATTGGTGGTTGGGGCATAGGGCCAAGAAAGTTTCTGGGTTCCAACTCTAGCATGCCAAATACTTTACAGTTTTGGACAAGTCTGTGACTCCAGCTCTCCATCACATAACCAGGGATTATAGTATTTGATTACCTCATAATGGCCTTCGGAGAATATATATATAGCCCTTCTGTGTTGTATTTAATCAATTCATACTCTACAGGATCTGTAATCTAAAAGGTGTCAGATCTAGTTGAAAAGAAAGCATGGGAAAAGATGTGAAATAGAAAAAAAAAGTTGCTATTATTACATTAGAATAATACAATGCCAGTTCTGATGGCTTATTATAAAAATATCAGTAGGGAGGGTCAAAGAGACCCTTGTTTCTCTAACATGTTGTTTAGCAATGAGACAAAAGTGAACAACCCCCTCAAACGACAGGCAACCAAAAAATGTTAGTCACCCTTGATTCTTTCTGTATATGTTTGTTTCATCCACAGCAGCTATTTCTTACAAGCAAATTATACCTTCAGCAACCCATATACAGCCTAATGCCACTGAGGATACAGCTTGGTCTGCGTGCCTCTCCTCCTCATGCTGCAGAGTGAGCAATTCCTATACGACTCCCGTGGGAAACAACAACAAAGTCAAGTATTTACCTGTGAGGGAAGCAACGGGGATACCGTGACTGCAGTTCTGCATAGAGCCACAAGCCACTCCAGAGGGCTCAATGAACAGTAAGGGCCACTTTAGAGGGCACAATGAACACGTGTTACTGCCAAGAGGAGAAGAATACACCTGGGAGCAGCTCCGCATAGCGCACCACAGGCTCAAGTGTCAGATCCCTGATGTACAGCTCATATACGTCCACAGACCACCAGCCAGTCCCCCTGAGGTGCGTATGTACACACACTGCCTCTGCCCTCTAAAGACATAAAGCCTCAAGGCAAAATCACGAGCTCAGTCTCAGGCTTTTCCCAACCCTCTGCCGATCCAGGCGATCGGAGGCTTTTCACCCTATGGTAAATACAAGGTGACCAAGGAGCAAAGCATGACTTTCTCAAAGGAATTGCAAGGTGATCTGCTAAGGAAGCATGTGGCAGCTGGAGAGGCGGGAGGTCAGGGAGGCGTGTATAGTGTGAGCTGACCACACAAGTTATGCTCAGGCACAAGATTTTTAATGGAGTATAAGCGGGTGCTAAATCCTTATGTTTTTAATAATGAACATGTTTACAGTGATGCCTTTTGCACTTTATTACTTGAAACCTATCCAAGCACCCCCATGACTGACATTCCAGTATCATCATAAAGAGAGGGACCACCTCTTATGGCAAAGTGCTCATGTGCCTTTGCAGGCATTATGAGTCAAAGAATCTCAAGAAACTACCCACAGTAAAATTTTACTGCATGCAGCACAGTAAGAGAAGAAGAAAAAAAAAAAAACCACTTCAACTTTCAAGTTTCATACCAAATTTGTGGTATTTACATTTTGAAAAAAAACCCCACACCTTTCCCCCATTCTTCATCAATTTTTATTTTCAATGCTACTTCACAGTCTGAATTTCTCAAATAGAAAAGGAGGTAAGGCTCAGACTTTTCTAAAGAGGCCTTGAGCTTGCTGCAGCATATAGGAACTCAGCTGTTCAGCTGTCATCTAGAAAGAGAAGACGTATTTTCAAAAAACCTGAATTACATAAAATAGAAGAGACTTAGGGAAGATTTTGAGTTTCAACAGTTACAAGTTCTTTTGAACTGAATTCTATTTAATACTTCAAAAGCAGGTGCAGAGGGAAAGCATGGCTGCATACCTAGATTCAGAAGTCCTAACATGAGCTACATGTAACATTGCGCCAAGTTTTACAAATCTCCAATGAATCTTCCACTAAAATCAAGCAAACAACCAACTATTTCTTGAATTGAAAGGGTTTTTCCACCAAGAACAGCAACAAGGGTTCTAAGATGTAAGGTCTTTTGCAAGTTGCTAGCTAGGCAACAAGTTTCAAAATACCTATGCTTGTGTTGTCTGACAACAAGAAGCTAAGATTAACTCATAGTTTGAAAGGTGCTTGACCAACAGTGTGTTTGATCTGTATTTTCTTTGCACTACTGATATTCAACATAAGAGAAAAACATGCAAGGATGACAAAAATGCATTTTCTTTGAGAAAATGATTGTTTTAAGAGCTATTCTAATTTTAAAAATTGCTAACCCCCAAAACTATTTTCAACTTTATCTTAATTCCATTGTTTAAAATTTACAAATCCAATGACAGTGTTTCATAAGTAATAAGGGATAAAAAGAGAAATGATGACAAAGGGTCAAAGTACTAGACAGAAGCTCAAGAGACTCAGAGACTGTGCTTCATCACTTTGTAAATGTGATGCCACCAACTTGCTTGCACATGCAAGAAGAGATTCTCACAGTCTGCAAGATAAAAATTGTACAGAAGTGAAGGGAATAAGAGTGAACATAAAGGACAAGATTATTAGTAGCTGATGCATTTCAATGTCTAGAACACAAAATTCCTGCTACTAATTATGATTTTGACACTAAAGTCATTCCTGCAATAGTGTCAATATGCATATTTCATGGCAAAGAGATTAATACAAAGACTATGGAAGCGTAAAAAGCATCTCATTCAAAGTCATGCCTTTGCTTGCCTAGGGTGGGGGTTTTTAGTTTTTGGGTTTGTTGTTTTGGTTTTTTTCTCTTTGTAACACATTTGGGCAAGGGACAGACAGATGTTCTAAACCAGACCAACTTGATGAATTAACATTACTTACACTTTAAATACAAGTTACAAACAACTTAAAAAAAAAGAATAGCATAGCATATTTAAGAGGTTTTTTTGGGTTAAATCAATGAGACCCACAGCAGGAAGTCAAACCACAGTTCTTTATATATAAAATGAGGGCTATGTCCTAACGTGGTACTCTACCAGTAGGCCTACTAAGCTGAACAAACATTTTTGCAACAATTCACATATCATCAATCAGGAGCATATTTTCCCAATATCCAGAACTCAAAATCCTCAGCCTGTATCTTCAAAACTGCTGACTGAAATACAGAGAAGGCATCCATAGGCAGCAGCTACCAACACGACACGCAAAGCCTAAATTGTTCAGCACCTGAAATTGTAAGCTTTTAAACATCCTTGCTTTGAGATCATGAAAATTTGATCCCTAATTTTACTTGTTGTTGTTGTTGTTGCACTTCACTCTCTCTGCAAAAAAGGACTACTTAGTTTCTCTCAAAGAAAGTCTTGTGTGATGAGACTAAACCAGGCTCAAGTTTTGTCTTCCTTCTACATGTAGAGAGACAACAGAATCATAAGTCTGGGTGGAGCTTTTAAATACGACTACAATAAAAATAACTCCCCGGTCCTTTCTATATATTACTCTTTCTTAACAGGTAACCACTAGATATGCTGGAAATTATGTAAGGCATATAAGAAACCACAATGTCTTGACAGTGGAAACTGAGTCTCAGTACAAAAGATGAATAATTCCTAACTGGTTGCAGCATATATGCTATAGACAAAAATATTCTCTATGCATTTAACTGCATTTTTGAGGGGAACAAAAGCCTTCCTAAATATAGCTATATGCTCTTTCAGAAGACTCATGAATTAACAATGAATGTTTTATTATTTGGAATTTGGGACTTGATGACAAAAGGCTACATGTCAATGACTATGTTGTTGAGACTAGAAAAAAAAAAGAGTCTCCAAGTTTGCACAGTATTACTTGGCCAAAGGTTCTACGTGAGCAAACACAGACCTCCAGGCTGGTAACACAGCCTGAAATGCTGTGAGGCTTTCAAAACCATTGGCTTTGCAAGCTTCTGTAGCTCTAATTTAAACACTCAAGGTCAGTAAGTTCAATCATGAAATCAGTGTGAACTTCAGTATAGATCACAGGACAGAGCATATAATTAGCTCTAAGGACATTCAAGGTGAGTGCAAAATGGTCCTAAGAGCAAATCTGTGGACAACTTAGAGCTGGCAATACTTACAGTTTCAAGTGGACAGACTTGCCTATTATTTCTATATAGCGTTATTATGCACATAATAGCCACACTTTCCTTATGTAGTAGATCTACAAGTGTGCTACTTATTTAGCACATCTGTTTCCTCCTCAGGAAGAGTTCTAATTGTAGAACTTGATTAAAGAAAAATCATCCAACCTTTCTAAATTTTCCATAAAAATAATAATAATTTTAAAAAATTAAAAAATCATTATTCCATTAAAGTAATAATAATTTAAAAAAAATTTAAAGCCCTGTCAGAATCAGTTATACCTTACCCCAAATTATGCAACTATAACCCTCACTCCAAGATAAAACCCCAAACCAAAACAGAAAACAAACCAACATCATCAGGTCAATATTACTAGGGGGGATTTTTTCCCCTGTTTTGAGTTTGGCTTGGTTTGTTTTCCTTAAAGCTGTACCTCCTTCTCAGAACTTCCCACATGAATCCCATAGAAGCAGTGGATTCGTTTTTGCTTCATTGTCACCATTCTTCCTTTTGCTCTCCTACAGTAGCTTTACTCAAGGAAATACCAATCAAGATACCACCTTTCAAAATATATTTCCATGTCAGAATTTGCATGTTCTGTAGTACTCAAGAAGCAGAGATCCATCAAAAGGGAATCCTTAATAAGTACATATAATTCCAAGTGGTGAAACTATCATCAAATCTGAAATTGCAAGCAAGCTCTAGAAGAAAGCAATCTTTCCCAGGTCTTTTTGAATACTCAGATGCATCAATTTGCTGACCATTCTCATCATCTTCCAGAGGTTCAGCACACTTCAACTCACAAGTGTTATCAAGTAGGACCTTAAGGCACTTTCAATGGGGTTGAAAGTACACAGGAAGCAAACAGATCAGAGAGCAGCATACAGAGAATGTTAAGAGGGTGAATTGCATTCCTGTCACAAAGCATTTTCACATTTTCAAAGAATCTAAGCTGTAGGCATTTGCTGTCACTAAAATACCAGACTTTTTCCTGAACTTCAAATTTGAAGAACACAATGGTATAAAAGCACATTAAAAACAGTATCAGCAGCCATTACAATTTTTTTTCAAATCTGAGGAAAGGAGTATATATTACTTATCACATAAACCATATGAAAAAAACCTGTATCACCAGATGGAATGTTCATTCAATAAAATCCACATGTACATGCTGAGATGAGTCTTATTTAAATTGTGTGGAGCTGCAGAAGCAAGGCTAGGTTTGATAAATTAAAGTTGGATCTTATCGCTGTGCAGCTTGTGCTAGTCCCTCCTTTCTCACTTGCCCCTTCAAGTCCCTGGACAATAGAATGCACTCATTTTATTTAAAGTATAAATTGTCCTCCTACTGAGAGGTACAACATTGCACCTTTCAGCAGAGCAAGTTCAATATATTATTTATAGTCCAATTTTAATTATTTAATTGTTCATAACCCACTGAGAAAAAAAATTAAGACAAGCAACTTAATTATCCCAATTTTTCCTTCTCCACACTCAGGAGGGAAATTCCCTGGAGTTTACAGTCTCAGGAATAAAAATCTAATGCTACCCCAAAATACAAGTGCATGCGTGGAGGCTATCTTGAGAGTATGATATATACTATATCCCTATAATACACAGACTGCTTCTCAACCCTCTCGGAATTGTTAACGAAAAAATAAGACTCACTTCACCCAGGTAGCTCTGAAATACATGCACATACTTTTTAGACAGAGGATAATTTGTTATTACAGAGGCAGAGTTATGAAATCAGATCTGTGGAAAGCCACTTTCTATATAACTCAATCAAACCCTCAGTCAGTTCTCCACAAAAAGAAACTAAGATTGCTTCTCAAATTTCTAGAAGTAGCATTTTCATTTTCTTTTTTGGTTTCGGGTTTTTTGGGGGTTTGTTTTTTTTTCTTCTGTTTTCTTTTTACAATAGGCTACGGTGTCCTTTTCTGTGGAAAAAAAAGAATAATGCTAACTTTGTTTTACTTGTAATACAAAAGAAATCTATGGAAGCTTGTACCAAAATACCTGTCTTTGCAAAATAGTAATTTTAAATAGTAAGATCCAAATCATGCTGAACAGCACTTCAGGGAGCAAGGAAATGGCAGGGAATCTTCCATAAAATGATAAACAATCAAACAAATAACCAGTTTGTCTAAAATTAAATAGGAATAACCTTCCCTTTCTTATATGTCTCTGCTTCAGTTATAGCCCTAGTTTTAAAAACAAATTTTAAAAGGAGGATTTTAAACAACACTAAAACACACCTGATTTGTGAAACACTGTTTAAACTATATCATCTTGAACAGGCCAGCATTAAAAGATCTAACGGTGACTGGTTCATGTCATTTACATTTTCCCCTCTGAGGGGAGCAAAGATTCAGAGGACTTCATCCGAGTATGAACTCTGAATACAGAAACAAAATGGTGTAAGTACGTTACCCTGAAAGGATGAAAACTGAAACCCTTTCAACACAAAAATGCTAGTCACAAAGGCTTGCAGTACATACAACATTTACAATTACTAATGAGTAATTACCTACTAATTAAACATAAGTGGTATTGCACCCTAACTAATGACTGTATTGGGATAGCACAACCTTTCTTTATTCTAAATGGTAATTACTGCAAAGCATAAATTACTGCAAAGCTAGATCTACAACCACCACATGAAATTCAGATCTGGTTGTGAGGAGACAACACTTTCTCACCAGAGTGAGGCACTTCAGTATGATTCAAAACAATCACCTTACAGTGGAGGCAAATTGAAATATTGGCATGTAACTATTTAGAGCTAGGTAATAGGAAATGCTGACAATGAAAAAGAAAACCAGCTCTCCAGTCTTATGCCTCTGCTGGATATTGGACATATTAATCAGAATTGCAAGAAAGTGCCTTGTATGCACTGGGGATCCTGTGGCTTAAGACTTTCTGGCTAATTTGTCCTTGAGATAACTAGTCACTAATCACATGCTTTTTTCCTTCTAATGAGTTTTAAGTGTTCATAAAAGTTTCACTCACAATAAGTAACACCAGAGAGGGGGCTGTGTTTCACAGTAAAGAGAAAAGTGGTTTTGAAAATGCAAGGGAAGTTGTTAGAAGCTTTAGCACATGTTAATTTGATATATCTCCCAAAATATTTTGGTTTATTACTATCGGGTATAAACTGAACTCTTCATAGGCACTTAATGTTTCCCTTTCCTAAAAACAGCACATTGAAGGCAGGCATTTGGGAAAAGGGCTCAGACACCCCTGCAGACTCCCTTCCTTCATCACACCACAGCACACGAATACTGTGATCACAGATGTATGGGATGGGTGGAGACTCCATCCAAGCAGGAAGCTTGGACACAGGAGGCAAAACAAAAAATAAGGAAGAATGGTAAATAAGCTTGTTGGAACTTGTATAAAAGTTGAAGTATTTAATTAGAGACTGCCAAGTGAAATAACTATTCTAATCATTGTCTTCCTGTGTGTTTCCCATAGTGGTGAACAAAAAAAGCAAAAAGAAACCTTCTGATTTCAAAGAAAACATGTTTTATTTCCATGGCATGAAATCCTGAGCTTTGATCTACTCTTCTCATAACAGGAGAATTACTCTCAGAAGAGGAGAGCTCTGTCCAAAGTATTAGCTGGAGCTATTCAAGCTTTCTCAACTCTTCCCTTATCTAGTCTTCCTCACATGAACTGTGAAAAGATCTCTCGCCCATAATAACAACAACTTCATACTTTGATGGAGTTTGGAAGCAATTCCTTATTTCTTCTACTTAAGGGCAAATCACTTTAAAAATAAGCATTCTTTGGCCCAGTTACATTAAAGCACAACACAGTCAACTGTTTCTCACCCACATGATGGAAATATCTACAAGAAAAGGCAGGAGAGAATGAAATGAAGAAAAATGAGATAAAAGAAAGGTGTGAAGAGCCACTTAAAGAAGGCAAAGCTATACTTTCCTGGGGGCACAAGAAAAGTAAGTGTGTGTGTGTGTGCGTGCATGTGTGTGCATGTGTGTGTAAATTCCAGAAACTATACAGGGAAAAGGGAATGCAAGACAGAGAAAGGAGTAGGCTTGTTTTGCTTTTAAAATACACATTGATTATTTTTTTCCTGGAATGATATTCTGGGCTCACCAGTAGCTCTGATAGGTTTACATGCTGCTTTTTTTTATTTCAGAATGGAAAGCTGTTAAAATGCCAGAGTAGTCTCAATTTAGTCTGATATGCCAAAACCTTGCCAATAGTCAGTTCAGAGAATTTCTCTGTAGCATATAAAAATAAATATTTATGTCTTTTTGTACCAAATCTGGTTTATGTCACGCTGTAGTTTAACTATTAGTATGACTCAGAGGATTAATGCAAAAGCAAGTTTCCAAACTTAAAAAATATCCTATATTTTACACTGGGGTTATACAAAACCCCTCTTCTAAGACAGATACTGACAGAGACTAATGGTAGATGCTGTAACTTAATCTCAGAACCCTGATTATGTCAAATCTCCTGAGCATCATATACAGTTTATGGTACCGTGTTATCACAATCCTTCAATAGAATTCAAGTTTTGTAACTAATCTCTCCCTATCTGTTACACTACACAGAAACTGTGAAGCCCAAATACAAAGAGACCATAGGTGTGAATGATTGCACTGGCGTCTTTTCTGCCAACCATATTTCTAAGCCTGAGAGTGATAAATGGTGCACCAGTTATAAATGGGCAATAGGGTCAGTGCAACTAAAAGCTGAGAGTTCAAAGAAAAGTCACAATTCTTAGGAGTTCAGGAAAAGGCCAGAGCCTGATGCTGCAAGTCATACTGATAAATAGCCAGGGTTGTTATACCCCAATTAGAGAAGATAGGTGATGGCAATGTGAATGCTACAGCCTCAGACCATCCAAATCTTCTTACACTTAGTCTCTGTTATAGTTTTCCCATACCAACCTAAAATTTTTCCTTGACAGAAATGGAAGAGCCACAGATAAAATAGCCGCAAGAAGTTATTTCAATAAGGAATTTAATCACACGAATAAAAAATAAATCAGTCAGATCTACACTAGTCCACATGACGACACCAAAGTCTGACAGGAGAGGGACTTTGTCATCATGTCTCTGAACAAGATTTATCATAGCAGACTGAAGGTCAAATCTAATGAAAATTTAGGTACCTAAAGTGGGAAAAAAATAAGTTAGTAGAATTTAGGCAAACAAGTTCAAAGGCTGATGCAGGAACAAACCCACTGAATCTCAACCTGTGCAACTTGAAGAAGTGGAAGCTGACAGCACCTTTCTTCTGTGGAATGGATATAATGGTTAGACCATTTTCTCAGGCATTGAAAGAAACTGGGCTCTAGACCTGCCTGCTACTGTCACAAGCCAGGTGAACAGCCTGCACACCAGAAGCACTTTCTATCCTGCACTAGAGTACAATCAGGAGATGAAAACTGGAAGGGGCATCAGAAGGAGGGAACTTGAGGACCTGGACTTCTGCCAGAAAAAGGTAAGATGGTTCCTCATTTCATCTCCAATATTACTTCTACTTTCCAGACAACAGACTAATGTAAAAACAGCCACCATGGTGAGGCCTGGAACGAGTCTCCTTCCTGCTAGACAAGAACCAGACTCTGGATAAGCTAAGTTAGAAAAATTTCCAGAAAAATTTCTAGAAAAAAAATCCCAAACAGACTTTCCAAGGCTGTGTTTCCAGGATTTGCTCAGACCTGAAGGCACCAGATTCCCAGAATCTTATGTCATGATGTCCTACGGTTGAATTTGCAGGAGCAGGGTCTAAAATTGGATGTCAAAAGCGATCATGTTCCGTAATATACAGGAAGATTTGCCTCAGGGGTTAAATTACATTCATTTTCTAAATCCTCCTCCCCAAAATAAATCTTTACTTATTGCTTTTTATTGCATCTCTGCAATAACAACAAAAAACAATTTGATGTCAAATATTTTTAAATAAACGTTTGAACAGTAATGAACTAAAAATAGGTATATATTTGCCAGAAGATTCTTAGAAACAGAACATAAGGAAATTTTACAGGGAGCAGCTGTTCACACTACCTGAAAATATTCTCCAGAGATGTATGTCAGTGCCTACAACGAAATTATATAAAATGGAAATAATTGGCCATCCTCACTTTCATATTATAGACTTACATGATGGATTAAATGTCCTAGTAATGCTAAAATAATTCACCTATAAAATGAATTACAAGGCCTCAACATTTAAAAGAGCATGCTTGCCTTTAAAGACTAGACTTGCAATGGGAATAAGAAACTCTCTTCACAACATTTAGAACATTGCTTAATGTTATTTTAAATCACAGAATCACAAAATGGTTTGGGTTGGAAGAGACCTTAAAGATCATCCAGTTGATTTCCCCTGTCAAATCACTCCTTACCATGGGGCTCTCCCCTTATTTTCAGAACATAACTAAAAAATAGTATAAACATTCTTAAGTGAAACATTCATAAGGCAGGAAATGGGGAAATTAATTCCCCATTTCACTCATATACACAAACTGAACACAGAGTCTTTATGTGCTCATATAACATTTGCTAAATGAGCGATCACTCCCTCATTACAAATACTAAATGGGTAACTACTCGGTTTTCCACTGCAAAGTCACTACCCTTAGTTTATAAAGTTCCTGAGCTACAAATTGCTGGAGGTTAGGAAAATATTCTTGGGAAGTATCACTGCATGCTGATATGTTACATGTCCTTCTTTCAGCATCCACTACTGGCAACTGTCAGAGATGTAATGCTAGGCATATGGAGTTGCGTTACAACCCCACAGGGCCACACTAATAATACTGGGACTGGTTACAGTCCTGGCATCACAAACACTATACATGTAGTTAACACTGCTTCCTTTTATTCTCATATGTCAGAGAACTGTATTCACTGTGTCGGGCTTTTTTTCCAATGTTCTTTGGAAGATATGCTCATCTGAGCATATATTTTGACATCTCACAGTATTTAGAGGTAACTTTTCCAAATGAGCCTATCAAGTCTAGCAAGCAAGCAAGCCTGACTAGTCTAAAAATTTCTGTAACCTGAAATGCAATTATTTCATTTAATTTTGTTCCAATCACTGGCTCATCTTCTGAAGCATGACTGAAAATTCACGTGGGCACCATTTGGGGAAATCTTATTTAGTTTGATTCCCCACTGCGTCATAGCTAGCAGCATGGGCAGGAAGGACAACAAGGCATAGAGCAGGTGTCAGATAAGAGGCCTGTGGTGGTCAGCAAGGGAAAAAAGCAAGGAGGCAGCAATGATGACAGACAAGAACAAGGCTGAAGTTACAAGAATGTCTCCAAATAAAATGATCTAGAACAGGACAGTGGTTCACATTCATTATGACAATGAAAACCACTGAAATAAGAATTAGTTCACAGAAACCCACTATGGGGCAGTCATCTTCTCCTCAGCTAACCATTTTGTAGCTCATTTAGTGGGGACTACTAATTTTGTAGAGAAATGTGTTTTTAATACACTACACCTGGGTATCATTTAACTTGCCTGCAATTCATTGCCTTCTTTCACACTTGCCTCCTTTTTCAGTTCCCTCATTATCTACATACCTTCCACAGCAAAGCAAGAATCTCATACAGAGCCTAACTTACTACACAACCCTAATACAGTCCTCACAGGTAATCTGAGCAAAGTATGGCATTTAGCAAGCAATCTG
Source organism: Psilopsiagon aurifrons (assembly GCA_025447955.1). Taxonomy (NCBI): domain Eukaryota; kingdom Metazoa; phylum Chordata; class Aves; order Psittaciformes; family Psittacidae; genus Psilopsiagon; species Psilopsiagon aurifrons. The sequence continues at coordinate 16,402 of JAOEHY010021172.1, forward strand.
CAGTGGTAGAAGGTAAAAGAGGTTCATATGGTTATATGCCCATTCGATGTTGTCAATAATACCCATATGGTATTATTACAGACTGCCTTACAAACTAACAGAGAAATCCTGTGGAAGATTAAGATTTGAATGACAACAAAAGTCATTCAAGACAGAAAATGAGAGCTTTCAAAGTTTGCCATTCATTCACAGTTATGGACCCAGATTCACTTCAGAATACCCCAGCTCTCAGGCACATCTCCTAGCCATCCAAGACAGACTCACGTTTGCAATTTGCTTGAAGTAGGATTTTATGTGGCAGAGAAAGCTTTGTGTCCAAGTTGTTCCAAAACGGAATTCTTGGTGAAACAGAAAAAGCATTTGAACATTGGTCTCCAAGATCCCAGAGCTGTAACTTGATCATCAGCTATTTTGGAGAAAGTACCTCCCGCTCTGCTGGAGCTATTCCACTCTGTACAAATAGTGTGAGGAGATCCTGCCTGGACAGCTGGTGGCTGGGGGACACCCTCCAGTCATGTGGGAGAGACAGTAATCTAGCCTGAACCTCAGCTTCTTGGTAGGAGCTTTTATTACACTGTAACTTGCTATTTGACAGCAGAACCCTTCATCTTCTCTTTCACCCACCTATAGGGTGGTCAGGAATATTTCTTATGAATCAGAATTAGATCAGATTTCATTAACTAGAAAATTTCCAATCAGTTCCATTCACACAAGGCAGACTTGGGGCAAATGAAAAGCTGTGCAGGCATCCTGACAATTCCTACCTAGAAGCAGTCTGTTGAAATAAAGACCAGAATTCTGCTTTAGGAAAGTCTAGCTTCCATCTGACAAATTCAATCTCTGAGACAAAATGAGCAATTTTGAGAGCAAAGATCAACCTCTCTTCAGAGGCTACACAGCAGAAGCTGGCAATTGTTGCAAGGCAAATGCTGAACTTTGAAGTCCTTTACTTTCATCTAGTACAGTAAAAGTCCTTATCACTCACACTTAAAACACAGCGACTTTCTCCAAAGCACAGATTGCATTGAAGTTCTCTTGCAAAAGACTCTGAGCTTTCTCTTCCATTTTGAGAATAGTGCTCGAAAAAAAATACAATTTGCCACTTCAGAAGAGACATTTGACTTGTCCTTGTCTCAAATGATTGTCCCTTCTAGCCCTCAAGCAACTGCAGTTTTGAGAGCATTTCAAAGAGAAATACTCTAGCACTGTGTTCATTTGGTATCAGAGAAAGTAGTTAGACTGAACTACTGTAATTCCCATCACCATCTTCTTTGCAAGTGTACTACTGCTTAGCAAGACACACAGCTTAATTTTCTGTCCTGCTTTTAACCTGTGGTACCTAACATGGCTGATGTTCAAGATGCAGAAAAGGTGTTTCAATGCATTTCATTAAACCAGAAGAAAGTAATAGCTGCAGCCTTTTGGGGTGGTAAAAGCTGAAAAACATCATTAAGTTCTTAAAGCTTGTGTTAAATCTTATCTAATTTCATCTCAATGAAATATAATGTGTGTGTACACACATACATATGTATGTAAATGTACACAGACACAGGTTTGTGGGGTTTTTTTTAATTGAAGTGACAGCATGTGAAAACAAACCCACTTTGGTGTATGCAGACTAAGGCTCTAAAATCATTTGCTACATTTGAAAGAAAAAATTAAAATAAAAAACAAAAAACCCCAACCCAAAACTCAGAATTATCAATATTTTTCTGCATTCCATTTGCAACACTTAATTATACATACTGCTTTCTATTAGGTTCCCAAACACTCTCTATCGGATTTAAAACCTTATAGCAAGGTTACCAAGAGGAACAGAATCAGGTCAGCACATTAAACTAGATTTTTCTTTTACATCGGCTCCCAGGCAAGTCTTCAGACACTCTATGTTATTTTCAAGGACATTAACAAGGTCTTGTGTTTTCTACCTCAGTGATTTATTCTTCCTCTATGCAGATGTAGTAATTCTTTAGAAGCTGGTAAATTATATGTTCTAGCAATAACAGTAGGATCCTAACAGAATAACTTTGACTTACCAACCTTACAAAAAGTCTGCCCTTACCTTTCAGAATCTGATTTTACTATGGGAAGTGCTAAATTACAGTAATAATTCTTAAAATAAGTTAGCTTAAAAAGTCAGTGTCTGACACCCCAAGATACAGCTGCAAATGCAGTAAATGCCTTTACATAAATATTTGACAACTTTTTAGGAATATTTACAAAAATAATTTTTAATATCAGAAGTATCAAAATTTAAGCCATTATTAGCAGTGACTTTGTGGTAAGAGATGCTCTTAAACACCTACTGGTTTTGTCAAATACAATTTGCATAGCTGCACTACACTCACACAAAGTTTTGTTAACAGATGAAGTAAAAGAAGATCTTCAGTTCAGCTAGATTTATTTTTTCTTCAACTAGTATGCATTTTGTATTCAAAATATGAATAGATTTTTTTTTCTAAACAATGCTAAACTTAGCCTCAACTATGAGGATTCAGTATTAGGGTGCAAATGTCAAATTTTGGAGGTACTTCTATTCAGAAGTTTTACACTTGGTCTGCCTGGGCTCTATAGATAACCTCAATTTGACACAAACCAGAGAACATCTGGAACCACATAGGTTTTGCTGACTTGCTTCATGCTGTATTTAAATATTTTAGGGGTCACTGATCACCTCGGCTGTTCACTGTCAGAGTCACAGCCTGGTGGCCAAAGCTCTGTCAAGGTCTTTCTCCTGATCAGAAAACAGCTGAGCACTTCTGCCCTATCTTTCCCTTTGCAGAAGTTTGCACAAAGTTATACATTTGTTCTGACTTGGAAGAACGCATGTAGAACACACAATTCAGAGACTAAGGCATTAAGCCCACAAACACACCTGTACTTAACATACTGCACAAGCGTAGCCTCAAGGAATTCAGTCACATCATAAATACAGATAACAGGACCAGTACACAGCATGGGATAACACATTCTTACCACTAGAAAAATAATCAGAAATCATCCCCTGCATCCTGCCTGCGTTTTCCAGTATTCTTCCCCACATCCTCTCTGCTGCAAAAGATTTTGATTCACTGGGACTATGAAACAGCTGATGTAGTGCTATTGGTGTGAACGGGATGATTTCCCTCTTGCAGAAAGTTGCAGGCTGTTTTTAAGAAAGTTTTCAATAATTATTCTTTTGTGTGTGTGTGTATATCAAAAAAAACTGATAGATCTGCAGTAGTTACCCAGACTTAACCAGTTTATTGCCAGAGGCAGCAGTGAAGTAGTGATAACAGCTTTAGGTCGCAAATTCTGCTTACAAAAGGTTTTAGAAGCATTTCTGTAGAATGGATCTCAGTAATATCAGGTTTACATGAGATGAAGGGCAAATACACCCATGTTTTCTGAAAGGTATTTAGGTAAAAACAGAGGCATCTTCGTTGCACAGCTATTTCTTCAGAGTGTGCTATTTCTGTATGCATACATTCAACTAGGCTCAGTGAAAAATTCAAAACCTTTTCTAAACTGTAACAGCATATACAATTAGGAATATGTTCTATAGCAAAGATGCTAATGTTAGTTTCATTAAATGACAATTAGAAAATTACATATTTTCACATTAGGAAATGTCACACCTCTACTCAGTCATACATATAGCCAGTTGTCATGCATCAGCTTTAATGGCTGTAAACAGAGTATGGGTACGAGCGTTCTACAAAATAATGACGACAAATAAATCCCACCTCTCTTGAAACTACCCAAACATGCTCAGCAGCGTGCATGACTGGACACTAACCCTAAGACCAAACTGGAACAGATTGTTCCGTAGGCTGCTTTTGATCGCATTTAGGGAAAAAAGCTCTCTTTACTCACTTGAAGTTACATAGCTCAACAAAAAACATTTTATGTTCTCCCTATAGAACTTGATAGCACATTTATATCAAAGATATTGTTAGCATGGCTGGAAAATCCCTCAGGAAAAGTCTTACCTTATGTGGAGGAGACAAATGAAACCCAAGTTTGCAGCTTGAGACTTTTTTTTATTCTAAGGATGAATTTCTCTCTTTTCAGTTCACTACCTCTGTGCTCTCTTCTGACCTAGTTTTGTCTGTGATAAATGCCAGAGTTTCAGTGGAGTCACTTGAGCTCCTGTAATAAAAGAACTGAAGTAAAAAATGAACGCACTCAACATTCCTGCTCTGACAGATTGCTTGTCAGGACGCTAAAAGCCTTGCAAGGCTATAGGTGAGGTAAAGCCCCAGAACTGCCATTCTTTAGGAAAATTGCATTTTGGTTTTCTACTAATTATTCTGTACTAACATAACAAAGTCAAAGCTCATTCAGACTAAACAGGTCTACCATCTGTACAGGCCTCGTACAGGCTGTTTCATAGGATTCATTCCCAGAAGTACAGCATGGCTAGAGGACATTCAAATTTAATTTCAGCCTTGGTTTAGACAGGAGAAAGACAACAAACACCTCCTACTGAGAAGCACTGCAAAGCACAGCTGGCCAAGGAAGGTTCTCAATTTAACTACACCCTATTCTTTCCCTACCCAAGCACCTTACTGGGAATGTTTTTCACTTGATGATAGAGCATCAGCAAATAGCATGAAAGACTGAAAACAGCTGCATCTGCTCTTGCAGAAATGGGCAGAAAATGACCATAGAAGGTGTCTGATCCCAACCCTCCCAGGTGGATCCCGAGATGCAGCAGGGGACCCACCATGAAAGCTAGCCTTGCAGGGTGAAGCAGGCAGGAAACCTCATGTGTCAGGTAACAAGAGCATAAAAAGGGCTGTGCTGGCCAGGGCCAAAACCTCTTCCAGGATTGCATCCTGCCCCTAATGCTATCCAGTAATGAGTCCTAGGGAAAACACTGCAGCAAGCACATGTGATCTCTCCTCCAATATAATACTGAGGTCTCAGTTGGCTAAATAGATAAATGTTTCATTAGTTAGGAGCAAGAAATGAATGCCAGTTCCACCTCTTATTAGCAAAAAAACCCCATAATGTATCTCACCTGAAGGCATAAGAACAAACATTGGCTGTTTATGTTGTTAACAAACACTAATTTCATACGAGATAAGCAAGAAAATACCTCCATCAAAAGTGCAAGTTACCCTTCATTTGAATAGCTCCATTATTCCTAGTGTTCCCTCAATCCTCTGAAGATATAAAGATAACTTTTTTAACAAATAGGATTATTAGATTTTTGTGACTACTAGTAAAAGGCAATACTGCTGACGTATTAAGAGTGTGATGTTTCCCAAGCCTATATGATAAAAATCCTCAGTGACTTAAAAGACTGATGGAGGCTCTGAAAACTCAATACTTAATAATACATTTCAAGTCTGGCTTTCAGTTGCCCAAGTGAACAGTTTGGGGTTTTCTTTAATCAGCACTTGGAACAGCTACAGCTCCTCTTCATTATTGCTAGAAAGATGGGTAAATTCACATGACTACCGCAAAGTGGCACACATACATTGCTTAAGTATTAACGAAAGCTTGCTCTCACAAATGTATTCTCTTAGGCAGGACTGCATTTATAATCCACATTCTAGTTTTTGAAGGAAGAGTAGACAGATTTAATATATCCTATCACTTAAACACTTCTTCATGTGCTAAAAAGTATCTGGACTTTCAAAGGTTTAAGTAAATTAAGTGTTGTCCCCCCGTGTTAATGTCACTGAGGTGTTTACTGTAAGTAGTGTCTCTTAAAAGTTCATCATAAATTAAAAAAAAAATACATAGACTAATACTTAAATGTGGTAATCATTAGTATGCTCTCCTACACCATCTTTGCCCTTTTTTTTCACAGCACTTAAATATCTAAGCCAAAAAAAAGCACCCTGATCATGGGGAACTTCATAAGAGACAATCAGCTGACATCAATGAGATTTAAAGACTTCACTGCTTTATTCACTTCTGACATCAGAGAAATAGTACCTATTTTCTAATGCTATTTTCTTAAAATAAATTATACTATTAAACATACAACCTACAGCTGGTATCAGAATACCAGTTAGGAGGACACAGCAGCAATATATTCAAAGTTTCATATTGCTGCTGTTAACATGTCTGGGCACTCCTCTTATAAACACTTTTAAACTTGTACTTGCATTATTCTGGCCCTTAAAACTTGTCCTCAAAATGCTGAAAGGGATATTAGAAAAAGCAGTTGGGATTGAAGTAGAAAAAGGAAAAGAAACATTTCATGTATGCGTCTAATGTTGCTCTCTGCCTTCCATGTGAGATAAAAAGATTTCCAAAACTGGGATTCAAAATTGCATGTTTCCTCTACTTCGAAATCAAGAAGGGCATTTACCTCTAAGGACTCAGAAGTACATTCAGCACTGTTTTGTAAAGCAAAATAATAACAACTTCTCTGTCCATATGATTACAAAAAGAACACCAGAAGCACTTGGCACCAGAAACTAACAGGGCTAAAGATAGCTAAGCCTCCACTTCCTTAGACACCAGTCCTAAACAGGAGTCCTGGTAAGGCAACAGGCTCTGGGTGCTACTTAGCAATTCCATAGCCCAGTGCCAAAAATTTTTGCAAGGAAGCATCAGCTGTAATCACTCCTGTGCTCCAGTCTGCTTCCTGCCACACCATTAGCACAGTAGCACTGACTCTAGATTCTGTTCTCCCTCTTTTAAACCTTTTAGAGATCACAGAGAAGGAGTTGTCTCAGCACATATTCCACCTACTCCCAGGGAGATTTTGCACAGTGGTTTGATTGACTATGACACAGAGGATTGGAAAGCAGCTAATTTTGACACAAGTGATGACAGCAAAGCTTTGCTTTTTCTCCTCTCTCCTTCAGGAGGAGAGAAATACAACTAAATAAGGAATAGAAGTGGGATACTAGAACCACTTGCCACTAAATGGTCATTTTAACGAGGCTGTTTTGCATTGGTATCCAAGTTGCTGCTGCTGTTTATGCAAACAGTGATCCATCATAGCCATTCAAAAAGCCATGCACAAAACACTTCTGGAATCTTACAGTTCACTTGGGGCACAAAGGATTTAATAGAGGGAAAAAAGGTACAAACTAGAAACTGTAAATGACAGTTTAAGTCCACTTTTATCTTCAGGTTTTTTGTTAGGTTTTTTTGTTTGTTTTTTTTTTTTTTAAAAAAGCTTGGTTGAAATTCCATTTAGCACAGAAACAGCTAATAGCTGAATAATTCCCTGTGGTGCACACACTCCAACACTTTTAATATTGGCATAATAAAACTGAATTTTAATTGACTTTGACATTACAGTTATTCTAAAATGGGTGTTATTCTGCTTTCAACTATATTGTAAACAACATTTTCTTCCATATTACCTATAAAATGACAATGCCACTCAAGAAAAGGAGCACAAATTTGACCTGGAGCATGAATATATAGGATACCAAAGGCTAATGTTCTGAAAAGTGTGTTCCATGTACCATTCTACAATCTGTATATTTGTATTTGACCTATTACCTCTATAGATTTTTCATTATTTCTTCTATACTTTTCATATGTTTCAATACTTCCAAAAGTGATTTTTAAAATAACTAAATTTTCAAAAATAAAACCAAACCAAAATCTTTAAATCATTTTTAAGGTTGCGTACCTGCAGAGGTCTGAGTAGCTTTGAACAAAAATATCGATTATCAACTTTCAAGATAGAACCACAGAGGCCTTGCATAGAAATCTGCTTGCATGGAAACTCTACAGCCATTCATGAGTGTGTTAAAATGAGAGTTTAAAAGTTTCTGTCTTTTTCTGAACATACACTATATTCCTGTTTTCTCCACTGTGGAGGAAGAATCGGAATACACAAACACACACATATACACACACACATGCTTGTGCCAATCCCAGACTACAGCCAGCAACTGTTCTGTCTGATCTGTAGGAGGAACAGATGAAGACTGGCATGACAGAACACAATCAAAACTTGTTTTTAACATATTTTAGGCTTTCTTGAGTGGGAAAGAGGAAGCATTCAACCAGCTTCTCTGGAAGCACACGGTTCTAGAAATGAAATTCAATATTCCGATCAGATATACAGTCCACAAGCACACAGCCAAACCTTATTTTTTGTTTATTTCTGCTTGGCTTCCTTTCCATACACTGAGAAGGACATACCTTTCTCCACTGTGTCTCTTAAAATTAGATGTTCAAGACAGGTATTTACTCTTACTGCTCATTGTTTTAGTACACTAACAGCAGAGTTTTTCTCTCACCTGAGGTTTCAACAATATAATTAAACACAAACCAGACAATGATGATGAGACTACACATCTCCAAGCTTTGCATTCCTCCCTGCCTCAAGTGAGTGTCAGGTCTAGTTTCTGAAGCACTGTATTTGCTCAGGGATATCTGCTTATAGACAATAGACAATACTTGTCTCTCCAAAATCGAAAGCATGTTACCAAGCAGTGCCCAATCAATCATCCAAAGGAGAAATAGCACAGAAACCTTTGTTCCATACTTTTATAACCCCTCATTACAACATATCACATTAAGATTTTTCCAAGTCTGCGTCATTTCAGACTCTGCAGGTTATAACTACATATTCCCACTGCACATTTCCATTACAACATAAACTTTGCTGAATGAACTATGCAGAGGACTTACAAGCCTTGATACATGAGGAATGCAGAGTGCTGCAGTATGTTAGTCTGTGAACACACTGGATAGTGAATCAGTTCAGGAACCTCTTTAGAAAGAACTTAACAATAATAACAAAGTCTATAATGACAAAAAAACCTCCAATTTATAGCACTTTCATTCCACAAGAAGGCACACGTATAGCTGGCAATAATGTGAGGGCAGGTAAAGTACTGTTTGTTCGGATGTTGACTATTTTTTTTTCTTTTAAATTGCTCTTTTTATTTTACTTCTCCCAACACTGTAGGTACTCCACTAAGAGAAATTCTGTATCTCAGTCTTAGCTACAGGTTGCTCACTCCAAGCTGAACCCAGCAAATTACATAAAGAGAACAAAGATCTGTGTGATAAAAGAACTGAGTGTTACTCTGCATGCACTAACTCCATCCTTGACTTCTGGCAAACCTTGTCTTTGAATATTTTGTAATAAGTATGATGAAAAAGGAAAGCAACTGAAGAAAGTTACTGGCTACTATTCAGCAAAGCATTTGGAAATGGAACTGAGGAAAAAGCTCAGCATCAGAAACGCATTTCCTTCTGTACAGTGCCAGGACTTTGATAGAATAGGCTGGCAGCTGAGGATGGCTGTCAGCCCTCGAGCTTTCCATTTGCAAAGTGACACAAGTCCATCACCACCACACTGACAGCCGTATGATGTGCTACCAGCAGTCCACTGTGTGACACTGCTAGGACAGCAAAGCTGAGCTCCATGTAGCAAGTAGAGCATCATCTTTGATCAAGAAAGCAGGAAGGAAAGCAGCAGAGCAACTGCTGCATTAATAAAATCCATCAGACAGAGCTCTTAAGTATAGCCACCTCAAACAGCCTAGTGCCGGCCTCTGCTCCCCAGTTCCTGCAGCATGCTATACCTTACAAGTAGTGGAACAATATTTATTAAGGCAAGAAAGAAAAATGCAATGGTTCTTGAGAGTTTGGAGATTTAAACTTCTTATTGATATATGAAAACTGAGTATCAGAGGTTTTGTGCTGTAAATTTGGATTCTACTTAAAAGGGCAAGTTTGAGTAAATAGACGTGTATCTTCTTTCATACCCACGTGACTTCATGTACTGTTAGGTTGTTAAAGAGAGAAAGAAAATATCAGAAGTGCAAAAGCATAGCTCTTGGAGATATACTACAGCAGATCCAAATTCCACCCATCTTTATGGTTTTGATCATGAGTATAGCTAACCATCTCATGTTACCTCTGACATTTTCACATAGTGCTATTTTGGCCTTGCACACTTGGGACTGAGTAACACAGAGAAGCAAACCAAACTTTAAGTACTACTTAAATCCATCAAAAAAGTCATCAACAATTCTGGTCCAAAAATTGCAAAAGAGTAATCATACCATCCAATATGTCCAGCAAATAACATTACGTTGCTCTGTAGCTTCTGTCGCCACCACAATTTTGGCCAGTCATTTTAGGTGCTGTGTAACATTGCATCTTGTGCAATGGAGCTCCTTACTGCCTGTGGGAAGAAGAAATGCAATATGCGCCATATAAAAGGCAAACACAAAGGCAAGACAACGTCAAAGGACAGAAAAAGCTCTTTTTAATAAGAGTCTTCTCTCTTCATTCAGCATCCTGCTAAAAGCCCAGGTAGCTTTGAGTGGTCAGTGATGCAGAAGGTAAGGCAGAAACCACGTGGGCATGTACCCAGCCAAGTGTTACACACAGAGAAGCTGCACGTTTGCGCTCACTGCCAGAGCACCGCCTTCCCCTCCGCACCCCGGCCATGGCAGAGCAGGGCCCCAGACATTTCCCTGCCCTCCCTTCACCAAAGAGCAATCTGAGCCCTTGCCTGCCCTCCAACTTGTCAGCCTTGCAAGCAGAACCAATAGCTGTCTGCAAATTAGCTCAGCACGTACTGACATACCACCCTGGAGAGCCTATCTAAAAGGTTAATAACATTTTAAATCCAATTAGAGAACCTAATTAGCTCAAGTAATCTCTGCTCTGCCTACTAAATCTCAGAATAGGTGAATGCAGTGAAGATCATTCTCCTCTTATTTTTTTGCCGGCGCTGCACGGGGCGCTGCAGACCCCCACTCACTCAGTCGTCGGCGGGCCCCGCGATGTCCCTTCCTCGGGGCAAGTTTAACCACACCGATTTCACAGACCCGTCCCGCGGGCTCCCCCTGCCGCGCCTCACGGACGGCCGGGGACCGGCAGGTGTCGCCCGAGCCCCGCGGATGGCGGCCCCAGACCGGGGAGAGGGCTTTGGGCTTTTCCACCCGGGGGAGCAGTGTCCCGGCGGGAGCTGCCGCCCGCCGCAGGGCTGAGGCTGCCGGCGCCTTCCCCGGCTTCGTGACCTGCGGGCTGCCCCGGGCGTGGGGGATTCGGCTCCAGTTAAAGAGCCTCAAGAAATTCAACACGGCCAAGCGCAAGGACCCGCACCTGGGTCGGGGCAATCCCAAGTACAAACAGGCTGGGAAGAGACTGGATTGAGAGCGGCCCTGAGAGGAAGGACTTCGGGGTGTTGGTTGATGAGAAACTTAACATGAGCCTGCAGTGTGCGCTTGCAGCCATAAAGCAAACCGTACCCTGGGCTGCATCAAAAGGAGTGTGACCAGCAGGTCGAGGGAGGTGACTGTCCCCTTCTGCTCTGCTCTCATGAGACCCCAGCTGTATTACTTCATTCAGCCATGGGGCCCCCAGCTCAAGAAGAACTTGGACCTGCTTGACCGAGTGCAGAGGAGGCCACAAAGATGATCCAAGGGATGGAGCACCCCTCTTGTCAAGATGGGCTGAGAGAGTTCAGCTTGTTCAGCTTGGAGAAGGTAAGGCTCAGGGGAGACCTTACAGCAGCTTCCAGTGTCTGAAGAGGGCCTACAAGAGACCTGTAGAGGGATTTTTTACAAGGGCATGTAGTGACACAAGAGGGAACAGCTTTGAACCAAAAGAGGGTAGATTTCGATTAGACATTAGGAAGAAATTCTGAGTATGACACTGGAACACGATGCCCAACGAAGCTGTGGCTGCCACATCCCTGGCAGTGTTCCAGGCCAGGCTGGAAGGGGCTTTGAGCAACCTGGTCTAGTGGAAGGTGTCCCTGCCCATGGCAGGGGGCTGGAACTGGATGAGCTTTAAGGTCTCTTCCAACCCAAACCAATCTGTGATTCTATGAACCCAGCCTCAGGGTGCAGGAAAGGGGATCCCTGCCCACCTCCAGCTGGAAACATGCTGCTGCAGGCTGAGAGCATCCCTGGGCCTTCCAGAAGTACTCCCCAGCGCAGGCAGGGTCCTCCCATTGTCGTTCTGCAGTTCCTCATCACCCATCATCCGACTTTGATACTTGCAGTAAACCTATACAGACAGAAGAGATTTCAAACATTTCAGAACCCTTTTTCTCTGAAGATTAAACCCCCACATCATTGTCCCCATCACTGACAGAAGCCTTCATGCCTTTAATGGTGCGCAGCAATGATACACTTCATGCCATAGCCAACCACACTCCCCAAGACAGTCATATCAGAGTCTCTGAAGTGATCACTTAGACCATGCGGCTCTCCAGAAAAAAGCATCACAGGCATAACACCAAACCAAACCTGGTCCAGGCAAAGCCTACAGAAACTATAAAATCTGTAATACAAAAGCATTGTCA
>JAOEHY010021174.1:0-20303 GCA_025447955.1 Psilopsiagon aurifrons
AACAGCCCCAACTTTCTCATCCTATCTTCATACGGGAGGTGCTTCAGTCCCCTGATCATCCTCATGGCCCTCCTCTGGACCTGTTCCAACAGTTCCATGTCCTTTTTATGTTGAGGACACCAGAACTGCACACAATTCTCCAAGTGAGAGAATTAACTCTCCAAGAGCAGAGTAAAGAGGCAGGATCACCTCCTTCGACTTGCTGGTCATGCTCCTTTTGATGCACTCCAGGATGTTGGCTTACATACTGAGATTATTCCCCGAAGTCACCCAACAGAATAAAAAACCAAAAAAAAAACCAACAAAAATGCAAACAGCTTTCTGCAAAACAAATTTTGGCATAACAGAGTTCAGGAATGCTGTGCCTAGGGCATGACAGACTGCATCAGCAGCTCACAGTTACATCAGAAGTAGGATGCCTTTATACACAATCTAACAGGTTAAATTAGTGGCATCATGACACCTAAAAATACACATTTTCAAAATAGAAATTTCAGTTCAACTATGCCAGGAGACATCATCTTCCCTCTGCAGAAAGTTACTTTTAAGCTCTTACTTTCCTAAACGAGTACAAATGCAGAACATATATTACTGTAAAGCTACATTAAAAAGAAAAATTGTGCAGAATAAAGACAATTTAGCAGATTTAAATTTGGTAGGTTTGAATGCTACTAAACTGTATTACACAACTAGTAGAAAACTGAAATAGATACATTAAACTGCCAATATGTAATAGCTCTAAAATAAAAACCTAATCAAGATCACGAAACTAATCATTCAAGCTTTGCATTAAGCAAAGCTCTGAAAAATTCTTCATTAAACATTCCCATTGTAAGTCTTTCTAATCCTTTGTATTGCTAACAAGTTCAGGGATTTCATACAAGGCTAAAGCACACATCAATCTAAGCTATTCTGCTTCTGAGTATCACAGTGTCTACTTCAGAGCCATAACCATTATTAGATTCAGGGCAAACATTTGCTGCATTTGCTTGTATAACCTGGCAGTTCAGAACCAGAAAACAGATTTGCATGGAGTTAAGATGAGCAATTTTCCCAGCTCCTGCTGGTCAGAGACATGAGTGACAGTAGGTACATCTCTAAGAAAGATCTTACTGGCTCCCACTTCTCTGTCCAGCCAGAACTTATCATGTTTGAGCAAACCAAGAATGTTTGTCTGCCAGCTTTGTCTTCCCATGCACATTATATAATGGAAAAACAATGTCTTCTTGCAAAAGCTCCACAAGGGGTCTCATCTGGGAGTATGCTTTGCTCCCTGCAGTCTCTGCTCATATTAACAATTAATCTGGGATCAGGACAAAACAGCAGGTATCATCAAGGTAGTGAAGGTGCCCACCTGTTACTTGGCAGGCATGTATTTAGAGAATATAACCACGAAATGGCAAACCTAAGATTAATTACCTTTCCAGTCCATGGGGATTCAAACCCACACCCAACAGCTTCAAGCCTAGCATTAGTTTGGTTAGGACTCGTGTCTTGCTGAAGCTAATCCACTGTGGCTCTCCAAAATGGATCATGAAAGGAAGTATGATTCAAAAGGTACATTTGGCTTGTACTACGTGTCATGGTCCTACCTATAAAAATTGCTTATCTAAAGAATAAATGTAAAACTCATGAAAAGCCACTGGAGAACTAAGCTATAAAAAGCTGCATTTGAAGGAATACTGTTCTCACTGAGAAGCACTGTATTACTGCTGACTCTTGCACTTCTTTCTACACAGTTTTAACAGAGAGGTTGGAAACATGGAATTAATTCTAAAGTGAGATCTGAGCTGAAGTTTTCCATTTCCTGACAAAAATTTCTAATAGGTATTTTGCTATCAACTTCTCTATCTACCTTTTTCAATCAGATTTTAAAAGAACCAGCTACCAAATGAATCAAGAAAATGGTTTTCATGGCTGAATCCCAGCCTCAGTTGGGCATTAACTCATGCCACAAACAGGCATCAGTCCAAAAGAGACAAGGCAAGACTTCAGTCACAGCCCTCCTGTTTGCTCTTAGCTGACACAGCACACTTGTGGTACCTGCCACAGTGACCATCAACCTACGCGCACTGCTCACTTATGGAAACACAGGCTCCTAGTCAGGTTCACAAAGCTCAGAATAAACCCTGTTTTGTAAACACCTGATACTGTCATGCCTAACTCCACAGTGCCTCTTTGTTTAGTACTCCATTAGAAGGGCAGAATACTCCTCTATCACCAGGAAGTGTATAGCTATGTATCAAGCTGGCAAGACTTACCTCTGAAGAGACTGTAATCTTCGTTCCTCTCTCTTTCTAGCTAGCCGTTCTTCTTCTTCATCTGTTCCACTAGAAAAATAAGGAGGTAAGGAAAGCGTAAGAGGAGCAGAATAATTTCACTGCTAGGCAATCACTACTTACTCATTTGACTTATTTTGAAAAAGGACTTATAGTCTGACCTTCTGAGATACTTCTTCACAGCCATGTAAACTTTTAATTGCTGAATAAGTAAAACTGACAAGTTTTTAGAATTACCCTTTGATATTTTATAGGACCCACATGCTTTACTCATCATAGTAATGTACCCTTCAGACTCCACAGGACAACTTAAAACCTCTTAGGAACAGGTTGCAGACTGTTCTAGAAGCAGGATTCCTACTTGTCATTTTCCCCACGTGTCACACCCCATTTCAGACTAAGTGTCCTGCACATGCACAATTAAGTCCATTGTTCCTCTGGAATAAGATTGATGGTTCATAAGCCTTTGATGCCAGAACAATTTATCTTTCCAACAACCATCACTATCCAATATCCATCTGCCCTGAGGAAAGCAGTTTACATGAACTCTCTTAGCAGCTGCCTTCCTCGTTCTGGAATGTGCAAGTTTACCTGAGTGCATCAGCTGAGTGATTCTGGGAAACACTGAGCCTACAGAGTACATCTGAACTGTGCATGTGCAGATATGCTTTGCTGAATGCAGGCACTTAAGGTTTGTGACTTTTGGGAAAGGCTCAGCTTTCACTTAACCATTAGATAAACCATACAAGAATTATAGAACTCTTAAAGCAAATGCTAAACAGTATTTATTTGTTCATTATTTTTTTCTGATAGAATTAATGACAATTATTCAGGATTAGTGAATGGGCACCTGCCATGCTTCCCAAGTACTAATCATTTTTCAAAACTGAAAGCACTATCTGAAGATTTTCAATATGAATATTTACAATATTGATATACCCGCTAACAGAGACATGGCCAGTTGTAGCACCACACAGCTGCACCAGGCAACATACAAGTTAAGCAAGAGTGACATCAAGTGGCTAATTGCAGCATGTCAAATGTTTTTAACAGAATTCAGAGACACCAGATTGGAAATCTGAACTCAAATTTTCCACCTTCTCAGTCATAAATCTATTTGAACATCTCTGTCATTTAAATACATGCCAGTAATTCAGAAACCATGTAATGTTTCACATAAAAGTTTTATAGTTCCTCCTTTTTTGTTTGGCATAAAAAATTACAAAAATCTTGGGGGAGTTTAGCAGCAGGAAACATGCGCAACAGGTTAGCAATATTGGAAAACAAGGTTAAGACCCTTTTGGGAAACTAACCAATTCCCCACATTCACACACCCAGGAAGACCAGAAGCTCCCATTTTGGGGCACCCTTCTGTAAGACTATTTTATTAGAGACCCAAGTGTCTTGTAACTATGGAACAGTCTCACTTCACATTGGTGTTGTAAATAAATCAAATAAATAAAATGCTGGTATAGAATTCAGAAAATATTACTTCCCTATATTTAAAAAAAAAAGGCATTAAATCTCTTCTGATATCTAGACACTTTGAAGGAATTAAGTTTTTCTTGAAGAGTCAGAAAGCCTGATATTATACAAATAAAAAAGCAGTTGTTAAACTGAAGAAGAGAATCTACTTAGTATAGTCTCATGAGTGGTTATACCTCAAGTACATGGAGCCAGATTCAAAGTCCAAACACAGGATAAAAATAATGAACTGAAACATTGTACCAATAGTCCTAGAATTCTTGTGCTAGGGATGGACTTAGGTGAGCCAGCTACATTTCTGATGTAGGGATTAATGTACCTAAGTATTCTTCGTGCTTAAGGAAAAGATCAGTGCTGGCTTCCCGAACACTGAAACCTCACAGCTTAAAAATTCCTAGAAGGAATACTGATAGTCCTGGGAGGAGGAATAAATAAATAAATAAATAAAAATGGGAACCTTCTCTTGTGGAAAAGAAGCTCCAAAACTGGGGAAACAGAGAGCAAAAGAATTCCTGCTGAGAATCAGTGGGCTTAAAGACAGTAATATATCAGGCTTCAGTGTAATAACACATTCTGAAACCTCCTGAAATAAGCTGGACCCTACTCTGACAAAACCTTTAAATCCTTTAAGTGTCAGAAGATTAAGCTTGACACTTCAGAATCCTGGCATAAGATGACTCTCAACTAACTCTCTATTTTTAGAATTAGATGCCACAGTACTGATTGATGACTTAGCTACTAAAAGTGAAGTCTGGCACAAATATCTCTTTTCACAGGAATCAAACTTCATTTGTTGGCGTGTCAGCCACAGGGGCATACTCAGTTCTTCAGAGAACACTAGCAGATCTTCCATAGAATCTAAAACAGCTCTACACATCTTCAGGGCTTATCAGTACAGGGCTAAAGAGTTATCAATTTCTGCACAAGGAAAGACTTGGTAGACCAATCTACCAGCAAAACAAGCGCATGTATCTTCCTCAAGGAAGAGCGGTGGAATGACACATTATTTACAATTAATTTTCTCTTTTCTTTAAAGCCACAGATGTGCCATATTCATCTGGCTTGAAGATGAGCCCTAATTACTGTACAGCTGCATCAGTTCTTTAAGAAACAAACACAACCCTCATACAAAACCAATGAATTATAGGTACTTGAAATAGTATAGAATTATTTCAGATCAAGAAATAAGGCCCAAATTTCCGCTCACTTAAGAAGTACTAAACTAAAGGGATAGAGCTGGCTGAAACTACACTGCCCAGAAACCTGAGCTCTAAATCTTCAATGACAGAAGGAAGCATATTGTGCTGTCACAATAAACAAAGCTTTCCAAGTGCTTCATTACGGAATATGCACTGAACACTTCCCATGGCAGCACTGACTTACCTGTTTTAGCTAGTCATCAACTACTTCCCTCCATCTGAACAACACAGGCCAATAGAGAAGCCAGTTACAAAAAGAAAAAAAGTTTTACAAGTCCTCCAAGATCTGAAGAACTTTAAATTTATTACTTTCCTTTAAAATAAGTACTGTCATTTTTAGTATCCTAGAGCACAAAAGCATCGTTTTACATTTAGAATATCTTGTTGCATATCTGTCTTTGGCAAAGACAGCTAATCACTTAGATGCTGACTGCGTGCTGACAGATCCTAGAGCAAACTCTAAAGCATGGATACCAAGTGCTGTAGGGCATTGTAGCTCAGTTACTTGTTATCTACCTGGTCCCTTTTTGCTGTACCATGAGCTTGCCTTGAAATAGATTTGTTCTGTTATCACAAAAGCAGCAAGTATTTATTTGGTTACTGAAATATTTCACGTCCAATCATAACAAGGAAATGTACAATGTAGAAATACAAAGCAATAGCTTACTTAAAACACATTTCTATGATGCCACCATTAATAACATCACTTCAGTGCCATTTCAGCATCATTTTCAGTGCCATATTGCCTGTCAATAAACACCCTCCTTTTTGTTTTCTCAAACAGATAAAGCAGTGACCAAAATGTCACTTTGGGCTTTTAATTGCTTCCAAATTAAAAGATTCTTAGTATATTTGAGAGTAAATCTTGTAGGTAGGTAAGGAAGACCAGCACCTGCAGTTAATAAAGGAAACAAATATATGTATTTACCTCGTGGAACGCCTTCTGCAGTAACAGCAGTAACAGCAACAGGCTGCTATGGACACCAGAATAAGCCCAGCTACTACAGCTATGGCAATAATTAAAGCCTCAAAGTTTACTGAAAAACAGGAATATATTCAACTTGTTAGACTCCAGCAATAACATTTGTCTTCCTAATAATCCTTCCCTTCCTTCCCAAGCATTTTTAAATCTCTGCATTAAAAAAATCAAATCCACAATTCTGTGAAACTACCCCAGCTAAAACTCAGCATACCACATTTGAATTTTGCTACTATGCATAAGCAGCACTGAAGAGACATTACATAAAATTACTCTTTACATATACCACATTATTAAAAGTGAGCCTGTAATACTTCATAGGTTATATAACTACTGGTTTGATTCCACAGTTCTGCCCTCCCAATCCTGACCTTAGCCAATGTGCAGCAGAAACAAAAAGTATGTAAAGTCCTATAGATGCAGATATATATACATACACATTACCTGCCACAGTTACACGAAGAGTAAAATAAAATTAAGATTACAACATCAGAGAATTTGAAAGAGACAATATAAAACTCTCCATAAAAATTCTTAAGTCATCTTCTATGTTCAAAGAAAGTCATCTTTTATGTCCAACAAGCAATTAACAAATGGATGGGGGTATTATTTTAACAGCATACACTATAACAACCGTAGCTGGTCTAAACCAGCATTCATGGGACTGCATTTATAAAATAAAATAAAACTTAAAAATAAAAAAATCATGTCCTCAAGTAAGGCCCAAGACGAAAGCAAACAGGGATGACATAAGCAAAGCTATAGATACAACTCTGAGGAGCTATTTAAAGGACCCAACAAAAAACAAAATGAAATCATCTAGGGAAGTTGTTAAAATAGTGGTAAGAAAAACTAAACACCTCTTGGCACACATACCTCACACTACCTATTTTAAAGCATGAGAAAAGGGACAGAGAAGCTGTCTCTTCTCCCTCCTCCAACATAAATCCCTCTGAATGGTCAGATTCAGCAGCTTCAGGATGCTGTAGTAATACAAAGGCAGCTGCATACATACTTTTTACTGCTGCAGGGTTCTAGTGATAAGACTGTCAAATTTTGCAAGTGAGATTCAGAGGGTGTCCTGGGTTCAGCAGTAGCAGTCATTTTTCTCCTTAGTAGCTGGTGCAGTGCTGTGTTTTTGACTTTCGGCTGGGGAAGAGCACTGATAACACTGATGTTTTTACTTGTTGCAATAATGTTTAGTCTGACCAAGAACTTTCTGAGTCTCATGTGCTGCCAGAGAGGAGGGGAAGCCGGGAAGAAGCAGAGACGGGACTCCTGACCCAAACTGACCAAAGAGGTATGCCACACCACAGCACGTCATGCCCAGGATGTCAAAACTGGGGGCAGGAACCTAGAAGAGTTAGTTCACGGCTCAGACATCGCATGGTGAGCAGTTGTATTCTCTTCTCTTGTATTTCCCTTGTCATTATTATTATTGGTGGTAGCATTAGTGATTTGTGTTATACCTTAATTACTTGACTGTGCTTATCTCAACCACCGGGAGCTACATTCTTTCAATTCTCCTCCCCATCCCCTCCGGGACAGGGGGGGAAAAAAGTGGGGGGGGGAAGTGAGTGAGCAAACTGGGTGAGTTATAGCTGGGTTTAAACCACAACAGAGGGTCTGTCCTCTCTGATCACATGCACATGCCAAAGAGTCAGTTACCTCTTTACAGATCTCACCAACTCATTTCCAGCCATGGCATGTTCTTCACAGACCTTGCTAAAGACTAGATCTCAACAAATATTTTTGCTTCTGTGTTATAGTTTACTGGGTACCAGTTTATGAAACAGATTAATACATAGTTTCTAGTTACAACACACAATTCTGAACACGTCAATTCTGAAAGTAACACATTTCACCGTGCCACATTTCTCCTTCTTCTACTTCCCTACAAGTTATTAGCAATTAAATAAACTTCATTCAATGAAGTAAAAATGAAAAATGGATTTGTTTGCATTTCATTTCTTAAAGTATGCTATTTAATTGAAGCACAAAAATACTTTGACCCTATTAATAAAGTGCAGAAGACGATTATCAATTTTCTGTGTTCCTGTCTCCACTATCTCATCTGCTTATTATTCATGAAAAACAATACAGTTAAGCTACTTCATTACGTTGTTTCCATACCATTCTTTTTTCTTCACTGCTGGTTAATAATATGTCAACATGTCTTATTTGATACAAAATAGTAACTGGAAGCCAGTCATGTTTCTGACTTTTTTTCAAAGTTCCAATATTCACCTTCATCTTTAGCAACACTGAGCCAATACTCATTTTATTTGCAAAAAGAAAAAACACCACCACTGCACTCATCTGGTAATTAATTTTCCTGCCATGTCAAAAGGGGACAGTCTCAGTAAGACTATACTTATATATCCCCATTCTATGCTGCTGCACATAACTTGTAAAAAGTATATTAAGGAAATGGAGATCGGGGGGGGTTGTTGTTGTTTTGGGTCTGAAGGGTCTTTTTCCACTTTAATTTTTTGCTTAGAATGTGCTCAGTTATGAAGTTTTTATTCTTTATTTAAGCTACTTTCAACCTAGGAACACAAATGGCGTCCAAGGTAGAAGCCTTTTCTACAGCAGAAGTAAACTATCAGGAACCCCCTTTGTATCAGTAGATACTGGTCACTGCTGCTTTGCAAAAGGACATGCATTTCTGTACCGGGTGTGGCTGAGTTAATTTTCTCTATAGCAGCTGGTATGATGCTGTGTTTTGGATTTCTGGCTAAAACAGCACTGGGTAAAACACCTATGTTTCAGCTGTTGCTGAACAGGCTTGAAGAGCCTCAAGATTTTCTCTTCCCCGCCCCCCCCAGTGAGTAGGGCTGCAGTTAGCCAAGAGACTGGAGAGGTCACGAGGGGACATTGCCAGAAAAGCTGACCCAAACTGGCCAAGAGCTGTTCCACACCATATAATACCATGATCAGCAACAAAACTTTGGCTAAAGGAAAAATAAGTGGAGGGGGTATTTGGCTTCCAAGGTGACTATTATTTAGGGACTGGCTGGCCATCAGTCCACCTGTGGGAGGCTGTAAACAATTTCCTTTGCACTTCCCCCTCCCCTACTTTTTTCCTTCCCCTGTTAAACTGCCTTTCTCTCAACATCCCAGTTTTCTTGCTTTTGTTCTATTTTCTTCATGCATCCCACTGGGGTCAGGGAAGGGAGGGAGCAAGTAACTGTGCGGGTACCCACCACACTTCCAGAAAAAAGTTTTCTAATATTTCACAGCAAGAACATTTACTGTAATATTGAAAACCTGATTTCCTTAGAAGCGTGCCTTATCAGTGAAATGACGTAACTTCTGAAGCTCTATGAAAACTCCAGAAGTCTAAGAATAAATGCTTTATCGCACAGAACAAAGCACAGCACCCTTCTACTGAAGAACAAAGGATTGGTAAAGTTCTCCTGTACTGTCCAATCATATAATCCCTGCAAACAGGGACTAGAAGTGGTAGCCTTCAGAAAATTGCATGCTCCGTTTCAATGGCAATCTTCCACCTCTGCGACTCTAATTTAAACTACTGTGCAATTTCACTGCTCTATGTGTGATAACATTCTCCTAATTTATAGTTAATGGTCACTGACAGTTCACCCCTACTTGGTTTTTGTCCTTTACCATCCTGGTGTTCATAAGCAAATACACAGAAACGCGCAAGGCTCTGCTTTGCTGGACCAAAGCTGCGCTCTTAGGACAAGCTTTCCAATGTCTTTTTTGTTCTCTATTCCAGTCTTGTTTGAATTTAGATCTGCATACACAGTACTGCAAAAATAGAGCCAAAGATTTCACCCCAATGGCAGCATGTGCTCCACAGTGTATTTTGTAACACAACATGAAAAGTAAAAGGAAATCTAAGAGCAATTAAATGATGCTGTACTACTGGTTCACAGCTGCCACTGGAATAGACTATAAAAACTGTGGACCCATTCATACCAGTCAACATCTTAAGAATTTTTTAAAAGAGAAAGAAGAGTCACCTTTTGTCAACAGGGAATGACCTTATTTCTCTGTAACTCGGAAGTATGGATTAAGAACCAGGTGAACACTGACTACATACATAAAATACTCAGAATATTCCAACACCACTTGTTCCCAGCCTACACCTCACCGTCAATAGAACTTCACTACATAGTGAATGTTTCAAAGTCATTGGACCAACATAACTATACTGGCTGTTCACAAAGAAGGCTTAACAATAACTGTTTGTAAATCCAGAAGATTAAAGACTATGGTTCTCCCACCCTTCCAAATAAATTATCAGGAAACAGTTCTAGAAGCAGTAGTCTTACTTCAATCATACTCTTAAATCATTCTCTACAGCAAAAGTAAAATTAGTACCTACTCCAGCAAACTCCCCATCGAGCATTTGAGAGGGAACATAATGAAGATGGTGGAAGAATGCTTCTTACAGGGTAATCAATACAAGTGTTGTTGGTGTAACACCAAAGGCACTGTGCAAAAGAAACAAAAAATAACCCAAATTATTCATCTTCAAAACCAGTTTACAATTTAGTGCTCCTTTTCCCCTGACAGAGTACAACACTGTGAAGATATATTTTAGTACAGAGCACAGCTGCTTATTCAGTAGTGACTAACTGTAATGGACCTTTAAATAAATTACATATGCCAAACACTAGTCATGGGAAAGCAGACATTGAGACCTTCTTTCAGAAAGTCCCTGGAGTGTACTACAGAAGATACCACTTAACACATGACTTTCTGTATATGCCAGAATGCCCCTTACTGACAACAAGAGTTGTCATGCAAATCAGAGGCTCAAGTGACCTTTGCTGGTAAGTCTTTTCAGCTGCATGTGCCACAGGAAACAGCACGGGAAGTCCAACTGTGCTTATTGACCGAAGGAAAGAAGAAAGCCACAGAATCTCAGACGAAATCTTGAGTGCTGCAAGTCCCTTGGTGTGGGCTTCAAAGACAATGGAATTAACAAAGAATGCAGCACCTGTTAAAGTAAATCTAATTGCAGGATCTCAGCTGGTACAAAAGAAACAGTTCCCTTTAAATCCAGAGGCCAAGGTGGGGTTGGAACCCTGATAAATACCTTTATGCAGTATGGTTTGTTACAAAAACGCCAATCAGAGAACAATACCCCATACTACCAGTAAGGAAGCCACAAACTCAAGAATACTGGTTAGTTCAGGACTTGAGGAGAAATTAATAAAATAGCAGTGGATGTACACCTGGTGGTGTCTAATCCCTATACACTGTTATCAGCATTACCTGAATATCATCAGTATTATACAGCTCTGGACTTAAAAGATACTTTCTTTCATATCCCTTTGGAAGACAAGAGCCAGACGATCGCCTTTAAAAGGGAAAGTCCAGCCACTGGCAGAAAAGCACCATTCTGCTGGACTGCTATGCCTCAAGAATAGTCCAACCCTATTTGGTAATGTACTGGCCAAAGAATTAGAACAATGGCAAGACAGAAACCTTCTATTACTTGGTTACAATATGTGAATGACCTGTTGCTGTGGGCCAGAACAGAAACAGAATACAGAGCAACTACAATAGATTTGCCCAAATTTCTGGGATTGACTGGATGACACACGGCACAGAAAAAGGCTCTATTGGTGAAGAAAGAGGTTACCTATTTGGGTTTTGAGATTTCCCAAGGAACTTCAGCACTGAGCACAGACAGAAAAAAGCCATTTGTCAAGCAGCACCCCTCAAGTCAAAAAAGGAACTGAAAGACTTCTTGGGAAATGCAGGCTGGTGCAGAATCTAGACAAATTTAGCCTAATGGCCAAATCATTACCCTGAAGAAATCCTAACATGGTTCCCAGAGTGTCAAAAAGATTTCCACAACCTTAAGATTGCATTAATGAACTCCAGCCCTGAAAGTGCCCCATCTGATGAAATCTTTCTTTTTATATGCACAAGAGCAGCAATACATGGCTCTGGGAATGTTAACTCAGACTTTGGGATCAAATAAGAGGCCAGAAACATATTTTTCTAAACAAATGGATGAAGTAGGCAAAGGATGGCTGACCTTTTTGAGAGCAGTGACTATGGTGGTGCTGCTAATGAAAGTAGCTCAGAAGGTATCACTGCCACAGTCTATCACAGTATTCATACTACATGCAGTGCTGGCAGTTCTTTATCAAAAGGG
Organism: Psilopsiagon aurifrons; assembly: GCA_025447955.1. Classification (NCBI taxonomy): domain Eukaryota; kingdom Metazoa; phylum Chordata; class Aves; order Psittaciformes; family Psittacidae; genus Psilopsiagon; species Psilopsiagon aurifrons. The sequence continues at coordinate 12,085 of JAOEHY010021174.1, forward strand.
ACATCACTAGATTTCACCTAGCAGATTGGCTCAATACCAGGCAGTGCTAACTACACAAGATTATGTGATTTTGACATCACTGGCCTTGATTCCTGCAGGTATATTACATGCTAGCCAAAAAGAATCAGAGCATGATTGCTTACAAGTCATGAACAGGGACATTCCAGCCAGCCTGATTTGAGGGATACACCTGTACACATCCAGACCTGAAATTATATACAGATGGGAACAGTTTTATGATAAATGGAGAAAGGAGAGCTGGATATGCCACAGTGATGCTGCACAAGGATGTGGAAACCTGAGCATTACCTTCTAACACCTTGGCACAAAAGTCTGAATCAATAGCTCTGACACATGCTCTTGAATTACCAGCAGATAAACGTGTGGATATTTATGCTGACTCTAAATATGCCTTTGGTGTAGTCCATACCCATGGGGCTACTGAGAAATAGCAAAAACTTATCACAAGCATCCCCTATCAAATGCAGACTTGAAAGTTTAGATTTATTACAAGCTGTAATGAAGCCTAAAGTTGCAATTATACACTGTGAAACTCACCAGAACTGCCAGACAGAGGTAATAAAAGGAAACTGAAGGGCCAATGAATCAGCTAAGAGGGTGGCAAAGGTGTAGCAACTTTTTGGAGCTCTTAGTCCCACAGGAAAAGTAGAATGGGAACCTCCAGATTGTCAGGAAAGTGACAAATTGGCCCAGCAGCTGGAATCTGTTAAATCATCAGATGAGTAGTAGATCACCAAAGACAAGCAAGCATTGATCACCACTCTGATGGCAAGAGAGGCACCGAAGAGGGCTCATAATGAATGACATATGGGAGCCAATGTGATGGTTGCTAGTCTCGGTCAATAGGGCATAGGTCCTCATATGCAGACAATGGCAAATATAATAGTGGATCAAAGTCACCTATGCTGTGTTAATAACTCTAAAACAGTACGGAAGACACCCTGGGAGAAGTAAGGCAAGGTCAAGCCCCAGAGGAACACTGGCACATAGCCTTTTCTGAACTACCAAAGCACAGACAATGAAAGTATCTCCTGGTTTGTCTCCGCAAACACAAAATAAATACTTTTTCCTGCACAATCACACAGGTGTACACAAGTGTTTTATCCCAAATTTTCCTTCAAAGAATTAGCTATATTCCTTCATCATATAATTTCCTACAGCATTTCAAATTATAACTCTATTTAAGTGAACTAAATTACTACATTTTAGGGTCTGTTTGGAACTGGTTTTATCTATTCACTAAAGGTTTCATTCTCATCTGCTGCTATATTAACAACAATATGAAACCTGATTTTTTTTTTTTTCCTCCTGAAGCAATTAAAGTAATTCCAGCTTTCTGGTGCTTTTGTGTTGCTCACATAAATGTTAATGGCCTTGTTCTGTAGCCTTTTTTTTTTTTTTAATTGTCTGAATCAAGTCTGAGCTCCTTTCTCCAAGGTTAACACTGACGCTATTGAGGCAGTCGCCCTGAATCATCCATCATTCTGTCACCCAGAAAAGCCTGGACACTATCACTGGTTTGACAGATTCTGAAAATAATGTATCTATAACTCCACTAGTGTCTTCAGTACACAAACACAGCTAAAGGATTTATTTCTCTCATAAGGTGAACACATAGCTCTATGGTAAGTAAAAGCTGTACTCATGTTCTGTGGCAGCACTTATTTGAAGTGACAGACATCAGTGGTAGTGCTGTATATTAAATCTTTAATGACTCATTTTCTATTTCCTACTTCATACTTTAGAAGATTACGAGTTATTTACACAACGCCATGCTCACAACTAATACACAAGTCTGACAATATACAATAACCACATCAATACAAGCCAAATAATGTTTTTCCCATAAAAGCCAAAATAGGCACAAGCATAAAAAAAAGTTAAGTTCAGATATTTCTCAATTTTCCCTAGTGATAAAAGTTTTGCAGTAACTTATGTAACTTAAAGATTCATGAAAAGTTTCTTTTCAGAGACATTTGAAGTTAGAATTCCAAACAATCTCTCATTTTAAATACGGGAATTCCTTCTGCTCTGCAGGGACAGACACCTTATGCATAGTTATCGCAAAACTTTCTGTGGAGCTAAAAAGGTTTTCAACAAGGATGGCGAAATAAATTCGATTGTTTTAAACATCTGCCTTACTGCAGTCTCACTGGAAATCTAAAGACTTTGCCGCCAAAACGGTGACCTCACGTGGCAGTCTGATGCATTTACAGTCTGATGTAGTCAGTGGAAAGGCCGACAGGTCTGAACATCTACAAATCACTGACCCAGTCCGCCTCAGTTGAACACACTGCCTGGGGCATCTCCAGAGAAAGGCATTTTTAAGTAATTTACTTTAATTTCCAAAACCTCCTATTCAGCATGCAAGCAGTGCAAGGCATTTTAGCCACATAACATTCAGTCTGACCCCTTTATAAGATAGAATTAAGTGCTGCTTGCAAAACAAGGATGAGTTTAAACCAGCAGCAACATCAACTGGCTCAGTTGCACTACGAAAGTACTGAACACACCAAAACTGGATTCTACACTGTCTGTCCTCTCCAGACAAAGCAGAGAAATACCCTGAGTGCCAAGTTACAGAGCAACCTTTCCAAAGTAAAAGCACACTGGCATCGAGTGTGACAGAGAGGAAGTTGACTACACCAGTTAAATAAGAACAGATATTACAACTAACTGATCCTGACTTCCTCTTCCTATGGGCAGTTTGACTAGATTCAAGATTAAAGACAAGCCAAAATCCCCACCAACCACACCAAACTGTAGCAATTTGATCTCACACCAAGGGGAAAAAAACCCCACCAAATTCCCAATCAAAAAGGATGTTAAAAAACTTACTGAAACATTTTTTAAACATTCTTCACAGGACTTCTGGGAAAACTCCGAACATGCTAGGAAAAAAAAAAAAACCACACAGATTATATTATTTTCTCAGTAATGTCAATTATTTGGCAATATTTCGCCTTTTTTTTTTTTTTTTCCTGCTTCTAGATACAAGCAACAACCTTGTCTGAAGTAATGAAAGTTTCGTAATTCTATTCCGGGAGAACTGTAGCAAACAGAGATACAAAGCATTCAAATCTGACCTCTGACAGAGTTAGGGAAACATTTCAAGCTTACCTTTAACTTCAGTTTGCTTTTTCTAAGAACAACATAGGAGATACAACCCAAGAGTCTCACTGTAAGTCAGATGAAGTTCCAAGACTTTAACCCATCAATTTTGAGAACATTCCAAGTTCTGCAGTTTTGGAAACCTAGCAAAAGCTGACCCTTGCCTAGGGTTGGTTCCTGTTCCAGGAACCTTTTTCGGGGCAGGGGAAGTTTTTTAAAGATAAAGCTCCACAAGTAACATCATTTTAAGTAAAAACTTTGCAAACATAGAACAGTTACTTTTTGTAAAAGGTCAACAAGAACACCGACAAAAGTCTGAAGAGCCACATGATACCAAGAACTTTAATCATATTTTCTTTATGATTAAAGAAATCATAAAGATTCCTAAATGTTTTTAAGAAAAAAAAAAACATTTATTTAAAAAAGGCAAAAATTATTTACTGGTCTTCATGTTCCCAGAGGATTCCAGCCAAAGGCTATGATTTTTGTTTAGAATTACTGCACGCTTATTGTCTTAAGGCCATTTTTTTTTTATCCACAATGGAGATACAATCAGGCCATAGTCTCAAACAGATGAGGGGGAGTCTCCTCTCCAGGCCTGAACCTGTATTTTGCTTCAGTAATTATAGATCCTATCATCACTTAGAATACTATTTAATGAAACCCATTTTTTATTATTTCCATATATAAGTATGAAGGGAAAATATCTCCAAACGAGGAATTCAATTCTACTTTTAATGAATAACTGCATTAGTCACAAGCAGTTATCAATTTGAGCTAAATTATTTGCATGTTTTGAGACAACTATGTATTTCAATACTTTCTTCCCATATTTCAATGTTATGCCTTTCTGGTGCTAATTCTTAACATTAAATTTATTTTCAGTATATTTACCTTTAATTAATATATCCATATAGAAAGGAACCACTAATTAGTTTATCTGGTACCAGTTAACATTGTATCCAGTATCAATAAGTGAGAAACAGTCTAAGTTCAAGGCTTAAGTACCAATTCATGGGAAAACAAAACAAACAACGAAAAACATGCTCAGAAATAGTTTAAACAAAAAAAAAATCAAATTATATTATTCCACATGGAGCACCACGACGCTTATTATAAACACTTCATAATATTTTCAATTTAATATTTAAAAAGCCTAAACAAAACAGCTTTCTGAGCACGAATTAGTGATGTACTGTGAGAAGCATGCACGTACACCAAGGACTTCTAAAAACCCGGGTTAGGTTAGATTTTCAGTAACTGACCAGTCTACAGCAATGTGCAAGAATGGAATGTGCCTCAGATTCTTATCAAAGAGGGTAATCTCACAAGATTTCCATGCAGTTTATCATCTTCTTATGGACATACTAAAGCAGCTAACTTATGCTGGCATACACCAAAAGAACAGGACTTAAATTATTAAAAAAAAAAAAAAATAGACTCCTGTTATTTATATTTATTCTAAAGCAGAGCATAAGGTTGAATGAAAATATTTCGAAATACATCACAACATCTCTCTCAAAAATCATAACATCTTGATGTACTGCTGTTACAAAATCTAACATTACTACAGATGATGAAAAAAAAAAATCATTCTGTATTACATGTCTCTCTGGGTCACATAACTTAAAGCTATATAAATTTCCCACCAGTTACAGTGTTCCTCATAAGAGCAGAAGACGGAAGAAAACACCTCTCAAAATGAACAAGAAGAAAAACCCAAACACCCCTCCAATTCACCTTGCTAAAACATTAAACAAAACCAACTTTGATTTGGGTTGTTTGTTTTGTTCTGTTTGATTCAAACAGATACCAAGATGACATTCTCCCTCTAGTATTTCAAGGGACTACTGTATCATCTTTATGGGGGGGAAAAAATGAATATAAGCCATAGCACCGCTACCAACAATAATTCACAGTGCACTTTAAACAGTCTTTATCAAACATATTTGTTATTTTCATACCAGCATATATCATCAACATTAATCACCTAACATGTAACAAAACGAGAAGTAATTTCAAAGTACCAAGTACTGGAGAAATTATTTTGATAAGTGCAATTTTTACCAAGATATTTCAGTGTAATATCCTGTACACAGTGAACTGTAGCCATATGAAGATTACATTCTTACAAGATAAGAAAAAGCTATTACTGTTCATGCACTTGGTTTTTTTTAATTGCAGTTAGAATAGAGCCCGCACCTATAGGAATTGTACTAAGTTCTGGCTGATCTCACTCTCTAGGATATGCACTCATGGACCACGGTAACTGCACAAAATACAGAACAAAATACAGGTAAAACAGAATAATGCTGACAATTTTGTTTAAAAAACAAAATTATTTTTTTTTTATAAAAAACAGCTTTATCCCCCTCTCCCCTTTCCAATAAGCAGTTGTGCATGAAGGCAGCACATGAGTAGATTCAATGTTTTTAAAGAAAACCAACATACACTAAGGACTGACAACCTCTCATACAACCTTAAGACCAGAGAGAGGCTGAGAACCTTTCAACACCTAAAATAAATTAGCCATGAATAAAGCTTAATTTGTTTGTTCTCTGTCCCCATTCTCAGGATAATGCTGTTCTTCAACTTAAAGAGTTGTTTCCCCCCACTGGTATACGAGCACTTATCTTCCTCAACCTTCCTTCTGCTCCAGCAATAAAAGCCATACTCTACCTGGTATTTTCTGAAACAGGGAATAATGCAGCCTTTGTAGCCCTGTTGAGCACAGCTGCTGAACTTGTGGAATATTTATCAGGATGGCATACAAGGTCCCACAACCTTGAAAAATTACCATAAAACTGCCATCCCTCTCTTCAGGAGGGCATCACCCCAGCAACTGCTATGCATTGGACAGTCATCAAGCATACCACCCTACTTTTTCCCCCAGCTGTTTTAATATTAAAACGATACAAGTCATATGGCATAACAATCTTTTATTTTTCACTTCAAGCTTTTTTCTAGCATTTATTCCTCAAAGGTCACCCACATCTTTCCGTATATCATCACAATCCTTCTTCGTATCAAGAATCAACTGTGTCGTAAGCAAATCCCTAAACTCACATAAGAATAATATGTGAAAATTTCTTTCATACGGAATCTGTAAGAAACTCTTTTGTTTCATTTATACTTCTAAGAACTATTAGAAAGAAACTAACTTGCAGCTATTAGCAAGTCTACCTTTTGCTCTTTCCTCTAACAGTTGAGAAACACTGACCACTCCCTTTCTCTTCTGCTTCGTGTCAGTTGCCTCAGAGTTCGATACTTCCTTTCCAAGTATAAACCTTTCCATAAAAGAAACCAACCACCTCAAATTGTAGTCTACACACACGTGTCAAAGCGCATGTAGAAGTACTCGATGTATCCTAACTTAATGCAAGCTAACCTAATGTGCCCCTTTCTGGTCACATGTGTGAATGGCAATCAGATTTGAGGATGAGCTTCACCAACTGCTTTTCAAAAGCAGCTATGAGGTAGGAGATCCCAACAGTACAAGCAGAATGGCAAGAGAATTTCTGTCGCCTTCTCCTTCCAAACCACATTCCTCACAACCTACCAGACCCCAGAAAGCCTAGGCGATTGCCGTCTCCTGGCAACAAAACCCCCGATAACCCCACTGCCCTGCAGGCCGGCCGGCAGCACAAACCCCAGGGCCATCGCACTTCCGCCGGTCGAGGCTGGGAGCCAGCCCCGGGGCAGGAGGCTGCAGGCCCCGTTCCACTGGAGCCGGGGGAGAGGCGCAGCCGAAGCACCGGAACCAGCCCGCGCCGGGCCGCGGCAAGCCCCCGAGCCCCACCAGCCCTCAGTGAGGCGCTGGGCACCTGCAGGCCTTGGAGCGAGCACCTGCCTCCCTCCCGCCGTGCTCCCCGCAGCCCTACTCAGAGAGCTTCCTTCCCCGGGAAGGCCCCACAGCCCGCGGGCAAACCCCTCCTTCCTCTGGGAGAAAGGGAACGGCTCCCTTTGCCCAGCTGCCCCCCGCCCCTCCTTACCCTGCGCCGGCGCCGGTGGAGCCATGGTGGTGAGCTGCGCCAGCCCTACGCCGGCGCGGCCCCACACCAGCACCAAGCCCTGCAGCCACAACGGCAACAACCACCTCCGGGCCTCCATCACCGACCACAGTACGGCAGCGCCGTACTCGCGCCAGGACTCACCCCCGCGCAGGCGCCAATGGCCGCCACCGGGGCGGGGCGGGCACGGGAGGCGGCTGGTGCCGTACGCTGCTTGGTGGGGCTGGGCTGGGCTGGGCTGGGCTGGGGCTCTAGGGCGGGGTCCCGGCCCCGCAGGCTCCCGGGGCGGGATGTTTGACTTCCCGGGAGCTCTCGGTGCGTGCGGCCCGCGCTCGCCGTGCCGGTGGTGTCTGCTTCCCTTTGGCGCGCCTGTACGAGGCCCGAGCTGGGGCAGCGGGTCACAGCCGTTTGTATGCTCAGCTCTGTGGTACACAGGCCAATTCCGGCTCCCTCAGTGTTTATTGGTCTTTGGCTTTGACTCTCTTTTCTTCCTTTTCAGTGTGGACTTCTCCAGTTCCTGTGAGGGCAGGGAGGTGTCGAGGAACCCTTGCACTATCTCCTGATTGCTGCTGGTGGTTTCCAGCGAGGATGGCCGGCAGGCAGCGAAAGCCAACAGGGCCAACAAAGGCATCCCCAAGTCAGGGCTGGCCAGAGGAAAAAATAAAGCGATTGAGACAAATGAAAAAACTTGCCATGGCATTCCCAAAGATGTTGTTTTCCCACAGTGACCCACCTCTCAGGGCCTTTGCACTGCCTAGGGGTATAACAAAAGCCGAAACAGCAATGTGAGATGCAACACATGAATGGAAGAAACACCCCAAACCCTCTAAGGGGGCCGGGTAAGGACACCTGGGAAACTTGGGCATCTAGATGGCCCTAGGCAACTGTAGTTAGGCACTGAATCAAGTCCTTAATGACCAATGAAATGAGATACCTTGCCATGCTTTGACAGCCAACCTTGCTTTAATTAAATGATCTTGTAGATAAACTTTGTTAGCTTATAGAATCATAGAATCATAGAAGAGTTAGGGTTGGAAAGGACCTTAAGATCATCTAGTTCCAACCCCCCTGCCATGG
>JAOEHY010021176.1:0-21064 GCA_025447955.1 Psilopsiagon aurifrons
TGCTATGCTATGGAATACCTCTTTGGTCAATCTGGATCAGATGCCCCGTCTCTGCTCCCTCCCGGCTTACCCTCCCCCCTGGCAGAGCATGAGACTCAGAAAGTCCTTGGCCTAAAATGTACTAAGCAGTAACTAAAACATTGGTGTTATCAGCACTGCTCACAAGCTGAAAGTCCAAAGGAAATAAAAACACAGCTCCACACCGGCTACCAAGAAGGAGAAAAACGACTGCCACTGCCGAACCCAGGACATATATATGCATAGATATATATATATACACACAGATCATGTCTACGCTTCCAGCTAAGACTGTGAACACAATATCATGTCTACGCTTCCAGCTAAGACTGTGAACACAGTATTGCTGACCATCCATGGCCTTCATCATTACCAGGATCTTGAAGAAAGGCTTTCTCAAGACCTCCCACTCTGAACTTTTAACGCTAACAAGATTGTCTGGAGGAAACTCACTGAACCTCCTTTTCAGGCATATGCATTTAAATAAAATCAAAAAAAAGAAGACAAAAGAAAACAGGAAAAAAAAACATACCTATGGTTTTACATGGTCCAGATGCCACATACTGAAATCAGGCTCTGTGTGACTTTTCAAATGGCTCCCTCATATGACTGGTAGACCAGGACGAGAACAGAAAGCCTGGACACAGCAAGGGCAGAGATCATTTACCAGAACTATGACAGATGAGCTGCATTAACCCCATTTAAAAAGTATACACGCCAGCTATTAGGTACCCTATACCTGACTTGGTACAAATACCCTGATTTGGACTAAATTTTCCTGTCAGCTATGGTACATGTATTGTGAGTGGCTTAGGTGAGTGCTAAATGTAGAAAGCCTAGCACCATTACAGTACTTCTGCTTTCTACCTACATCTACCTAAACAAGTAGACAATCACATTGCACCAGTAAGTCCAGACTGAAAGTAAGATTAATGTCATGATGGGATTGAGGGGGAAAGATTTTATACATTTGAATTTTATGAAAAGAGAAATCATATTATCTTTAAAAGCTATTGTTATAATATCTGGAAGCTCCAGATGAGCTGAGATTGCTTTATGCAGGTCACCATAAAGTTACCTTTAAAAGTTACTATAAAATAAGTCATGTTCCCTCTTTTCTATTTTACCTTTCTGCTACTGGAAACTAGCAGTGTTGGGATACCACAGACAATGGTAGAATAGTCTGATCCATCATATAAAAGTCTTACATTTCAGTCTCCCAGAGTTCATTACTTAGAGTTTTAAAAGGAAAGCTTTGCCTTTAAAATTTGACTATGCATAAACAATAAACAGAAATGCAATTTACCATCTCAAAATTAAAAACAGTAAGCTGCTTGGACCTATTATCCTATTACAGGATCTATGCAAGTGTGCCTAAATATCACTGTGTTTTGGATTAAATGTGTGACATAATCTGCAATGGGTGGCAGTAACATGATACAGCACCACGAAACATATTCATGTTAAAGATAAGAGAGAAGCTGCAAAGAGAAATTAATACAACAAAAAGCCTTGAGAGTAACTTCCTCAACAGACAAATTTCTATAATGCTGTCAATGAACTGGGAAGCTAGATCTTTCTTTTTCACTTGAGCAACCTTTGCACTAGCATTGCTGTAACCTGCTTCAGTTTTCTCTTGACATAGATGACTAATCACAGGGAAAAATCAAAAAGGCCTGAGGGAGGTAAATAATGTTAGTTTAATTTGCTAGATGAGCAAAGGGAAACAGACAAGCAGAAAAACCTGAAGGAGAATTAACGGCAGGAGAAATGTAAGCCATTCAGAAAAGCCTGCTGTTTCACTGAAAGCAGTGTCCAGAGCCTTGGGGATTCCTGGTATGCAGCAGAGATGATGCAATCTCTTAATGTAAGTCAACTTTATTTCCCCATTAATCACACCCAATTACAAAATAGGGAAAAAGCCCTGCCAGCAAATTAGATTGAGGTAGGCAAAGATTTTCTGTGGTCCTTTCTGAACTATTGGCATAAATCCTACTCTCCTTCAAAGGAATGGCTACCCTTCCACCAAATCAGAAGTCCTGGAAATGATAGTTCAATGCCACAGGAGCTGATAGCTCAGTGGAGAATGATAAGGACTACAGACAGCCAGAAATGGCTCACAAAGTGTCACTGTTCCAGCTCCAACTTGCCACTCTGCATTTAGATTTTTATGGTAACTAACACAAAAATAAAACCTCTGAAAAGTTTTCCAAGTAGTGCTCTTCCTTCTTATAAACTGCACAGAGGTCTATTCCACTATCCAGTCACACCTTCTCTCTCATAGCTAGACTTAAAAATATATTTTCCTTCTGGAAGGATATATGATACAAGGCGTTTGCAACAGCATGGAGTTGAATGCTGTTCTCAGCCTCTTTTAACCTGAGAAATCTTGTGCCACTGTGACTTACTCTATTGTTGCAACTGTTCCTTTATAACCAAGTAAAAATTAGAGCAAACTATGAGTGTTCATTCACTCCTTTTATTTTCTCTCATGGCTTTGTAAATAAATGCATATTTATGTTAAGAAAAGAAAGCCATTTCAGTCATTCCATCAACTACAGTCTATGTCTCAAGGAGCATCTTTGGATCCCCAGGGAGTAAGCATTAGTGGGGCAAAGCATAAAGCTATTTCTAAACTAGCAGAACAACCTGATGGAAGCACTATTTCCACAAAAGCATGGAATTTCTCTAAGATCACAGCTAGACTACTGCTACTCTTAATTATGGCTAGCTTGGCTGTGTCTCCAGTGCAAGCACATTGACAGAGACCATTAGCACTGCTTTTTCACACTAATACCATTGGGAGATGAATAGACAGTCATATCAGGTAAAGGTCAGACCACACAAACCCTCTAGCATGCTAACTGAAAGGAAAACTTTATGCTTGAGTTGAAACTGTTACCTGTAAAAATCAACCATCTATTAGCTCACAGATTATCTCTGCCCATTTTCTTCAACTACACACATATTTACATGTTTATTGGGAGGGAATTTTCCTCACCAATACAGTTGCTCAGCATGGCTTCACTCAGTCTCACCAAAGTTGTAAGTAACAATTTGTCATCTCTGCTGACACACATACTCAGTTCAGATGAAATAACCTCTTTAATCAAGTCCTAAGCACAGCTCTATTTCATCAGTTTATCTGAAAACAAAATGTTTGCCACTGTCTTTACTCATCTCTGCGTAAAATCAGGATAAAGAATGAAAACCCATTGTAAACAAGGATACAGCAACCTTTGCTAAAGTTTGCTCTACAATGCTTAATACTTAAGAACTTTGGACCATCTTCAGATGGAGAAAACCTGGCTAGTTAATATTCTTGTTCCACATGGAGACACAAAGGATCTTTCCCCTGAGGAAATTTCTAACATAGAAAAGCAGTATCAGAGATTAGTTCAATATTTTTAGGCATAATGGCAGATTGCTGCAGAAAATCAACTGGGCTGGTAGTCTAACCAGAATCTGTTTGGGGTCTGTTTAAACTCGAAAAGACTGGATAGCTTCTCTTCAAACAATACTAGAAGGAAATTCTTCTCTACCTAGTTTTTCGATTTAAAAAAAAATGCATTAACTATACATATACTGAGTTTAAAAATCTGCATTTACTTAGGAACTATGTAAATCTACTAGAATATGGAGTAGGTTATTCTGGGAGTTATTGAAAAGTACTTGAGAGACAATGCACTCATAGCCCGCATGGGTTCAAGAGTGGAAGTCCTGCTTAACAAGCTTAATTCCCTTTTATGACAAGGTCACACATCCAGTTGACCAAGGGAAGCCAGTAGATGTGGTGGGTTTGGATTTTAGCAAAGCTTTTGATACTGTCTCTCACAGTATCCTTTTGGATTAAATGTCCAGCACAGAGCTAGACAAGTCCATATTATGTTGGGTAAGCAACTGGCTGACAGGACAAGCTCAAAGAGTTATTGCCAATGGGGTTACATCAGGCTGGCAGCCAGTCACCAATGGGGTTCCTCAGGGCTCAATTTTAGGGTCAGTTCACTGTTTTTATAGATGATCTGGATGCAAGAATCAAATGCACATTAAGTAAGTTTACCAAAAGTACTAAACCATGAGGTTCTGTGGACTCTTTCGAGGGTAGAGAGGTCTTACAGAGAGATCTGGGCAATCATCGACTCTATGCAATTTAACAAGAACAAGTGCCAGATTCTCCACGTGGAATAGGCAATCATAGTTATACACACAAATTGGGAGATGGGAAGCTGGAAAGCAGCCCTGCAGAAAGAGATCTGCGGGTTTGGGTTGATGGAAGCCAACAGTGTGCCCTAGCAGTCAAAAGGGTGCTGTGTCCTGGGGGTGCATCAAGAACAACGTAGCTAGCCAGTCAAGGGAGGTGACTGTCCACCCTATACTGCAGTAGTGCAGCCCCACCTTGAGTACTGTGTAAAGATTTGGATGCCTCTATATAAGGAGGACATCAAACTATTAGACTGTGCCCAGAGGAGGAGGGCAACTGAGATGGTGAAAAGTCTTGAAGACAAGACTTACAAGAAGCATCTGAGGCCATTGTTTTGTTTGGCCTGTAGAAGAGAAGGCTGAGGGATGACCCCATCACAGTTTACAATTTCCTCAAGGGAAGAAGGGGAGGGGGAGTGCTGATCTCTCTCTGGTGACCAGCAACAGGACATGAGGAAATGGAATGAAGCTGTGTCAGGAGAAGTTCAGATTCTATACTAGGAAAAAGTTCTTCACTGAGTCAATGGAACAGGCTCACCAGGGAAGTGGTCACAGCATCAAGGCTGTCAGAGTTCAAGGAGCACCTGGAAAGTGCCCTTAGTCATATGGTTTTGTTTTAGGCAGTCCTACAAGGAGCAGGGAGTTGGACTTGATGATCGTTATTGGTCCTTTTAAACCTGAGATATTCTATGATTCTCTGAATATTTAGGAACAGCAGTCACACAAAATCTGTAATTGGACTATTTAATTTAGCGTTAGATTTAGGATCTTACAAGCTCTTACAAGCTTTCTCCAGCCACTTATAACCCCTATCACCAACATCCACCAGCCAGAGGAGGCTCCAAAGAAAAGGAAAGGGAGACCATGACTCTTAGCAACGGGAAGAGAAAGTGGAGGGCAGAGAAGATGACACTACCTTCAACAAGTCATACAGGCTGTAGAGAGAGGAGAAGAAAGTAGCGCACACCAGAAATGGTGAAGGGGGTATGTCCTCATCACCCAAGCTTCTCACTGCAGTTCTGGAAGCAAACACTTAAAATCTGTTGAAGCCAGCGATGTTAAACAGCAAACATAAGGTTTTGCAGTCAGCTTCACCAGCAAATAGCAACAATGTGATAAGAAACAGAGTAAATAAGCAGGTGCCACACATGTATGGGATCTTCAGCCCCTGCATTCTCCTGCCACATGAACTTTTCCCAGAGCTATAGAGCTGGGAAATTCCAGTTCTCCAGTTCTTCAAGATCCAGGCAGATCCACCATGAGCCTCAGAGGTATTCAGAATTCCCTTCCAACTTTAACAAGAGTTCATTGAACTGGTGTTGCTCTGAAACACATTCTTTGCAAATGAAGAATTTTCATTCTTGACCCAGCTCCTCCATCTGTAGCAATTTTCCTACGTGGTACTGTCTGCTCTCAGACAAATGACAAGAGTAGTGAGCAGTAGTCTTCCTTTGAGAAACACGTGCTGTATTTCATGCTCATTTTTATTCTCTTTCACATCCCCAATGACGTTTTATCTCAAGATGCGCTTTAAAATTCTTATCACAGATGACAGGTTCTGAAGTTGACTGAGTGACCTTTTCTGTTGTGTTAGCTCAAATGAACTAGGACAAATTAGCAGCAAATCAGTTGTATGGGAGTTTTTTACTTCCATAAGTGTGGATCAGCTGGGGATACTGCTTTCTGTAGTGTCACTTCAGCATTAAAAACTAGTTTGCTATACAAGAAGTAATTTTTGTTGGTATTTGCTTTCCTGACAATTTTTATTTCAGAGATTAATAAAGCTTAGGGCAATGTAATTACCATTTAATAATTATGGTTAGTACTAGCAGCACATCTGTTTGGTTTGGAAAGGTTGGCTTTGCTTCAGAGAGGCTAGACATCCATTCCATAAACATCTTTGACACCATATAAAACATCAGGTGACTAAAAAACAAACTATAAAGTTGCATAATCACAGTTTCACAGTCTCCCAGCTCACTCTTCATGGCCACCAGGAAGAAAGAATATTCACTGAGACATGAACCAAGCATGCAGGATACAAAATACTTCAAAATTGGAAAAAAAAAGGAAAACAGAAAACTAGGCAATATTTCTCGTTTACAATTACTTTGATTTTTCCAATTCATCACACTAATGAAGGCGAAGTTTCACACTTTGGTGCCTTTCCTCCTGTGAATGCAATAGGACTTTGTGGTTTTAAGGCATTGGCAAAGAAGTTTAGCAATCCTTTGGGTTTTTGATGCCCGATTCTCCTCTGACATAAAGAGGAGATAATGGTTGCAATCACCTTGCCTGCAGCAGCATCACTGTTTTTAAAATACAAGCTTCTGGACTTTTTAAGGGTCACTGAGATTCTATTTGCAAAGAAGCAACTTATTGACAAGGGTAAGGGCTTCAGGATTGGATTGATCTTTGCCTTAGCTGAAACATTCTTTGCAGTAGATTTAATTTCAAATTCATATTAGGAAAAAAACAGTTACTGACATGCACATGCTAGAATTGATTAATTTCATGTTCCCTCTGGCTAAAACCTTATACCACAAAAGACTGTATAGCAGCACATCACCAGAAAGTTAGAACAGAATTTATTTACTTATTTGCTGGAAAATACCATTTATATTCAATTTCAGTGGAGGCTGCATCTGTTTCCCTTTTCCCCTTCTGTCCAAAAAACTAATGAGGGAACCATTCTTCCTAATTCTCATGCATGATGGGATCTTTTCCATAATCTAGGCTGTCTGCACCACTTTAAGTCTCCAGACTCCTGAAACTGTCAAAGGACAGAGCACTTGCTCAGATCCTGCTGAAGGCCTCTCTGGCTTTAGATCATCCTACCTAACTTTGGTAACTATAATGAGAGTTCAGTTTATCAATGAAAGAGAAAAACATTTCCAAAAGAGATTCTCAGATGAGCTCATCAAACTTGTTTATTTCTCAACATTAATTACAAAGAAAAACAAAGGAGTCTATAGCTATGCTCTAAACCAGTATCATTCTGGTCTGTGTTATTCTGTCTGTATTATTAGATGTAGATCTGCTTCCCAGTTTTCAGGGGCTGCTCATATGCCTTGGTTGATTCATGGTAGGACTAGGGCTGACCACATATTGGCCCAATTCATCTCGTATTTTAGTTTCCATGAAAAGAAAGGCCAGACAAGAAGTATGAAGAAGTTGGGCACCATACTGCATTCCAAGAGGTTTCCACCACTTGATAATCTGACTCATTAAAAGAAAGGTCTCTGGTGCTATCCACACAAGAGACTGATTTTCACCTAGCTCCTTTCTTTCTTTCATTTTCTTTCTGTCAGGGAACAACATATTCCTGTTACAGTTTGCTCCTGTACTGGAAAAGAGAGATTGGACTGGCTCTATTCACCTGCTTAGAGACACAAATACTGCAGGTTTCAACGAGGTGGAAGACCTATTTGGACCTACATCCTGAAGCTTCATTTAAACCCACAACACAAAGCACGAATGGTATCTCATGTAGTGACACCTATGACAGCATTTCATGGGGACAATCTCAAGCTCTGCCCCCCAGAGCTGAGTGATGTGTGATCACTATAGCATGGAGGTGAGCACAATATTAACTCACAGCCTCCCCCTCTTGAGAAATTGCTTCCAACACTCAGTGGTATCCTGGCAGCACTGAGACTGCTTAGGTCAATGTTAGCTCAGGTATGTCTTCACAAATGGTGTACACAGTAAAGACTATAGAGTACACAGTTCCTAAACAGAACAGCCTTTATTCTTTCTCTTAGTTCAAAGACATTGAAAAACCAGCTAGTTTCTTGAAGCAGATTGCATTTTAATTCTGCTCTGATTTGAAGAAAACAAACCAGAACATTACCCAATTTGTTAATTGTGAGGGCTGAGCTACTCTGAACAAAAGGAGCTCCTTAAAACTGTATGAAAAGTAGGGGGAAAGTGCCCAGGAAAGTGATTAAAGGTCACACTAGCTTTCCATAGGAAGATATTTTGGAATACTGAACTGATTTTTTTCAAGCATGGAATCCTTTCTGAGATACTCTGAGAGCAGTTCCGGAAAACAATCCTCAAGGCAACATACTTTAGTTTAAATGGAGCTCAATTAAACTAAATGGGACTTATGCAGATAATGATCCACATACACCATTCCAGGGGCTCCAAGCTAAATTCTAGATTGTTCCCATAAGGGAAAAAAGAATGCATGTTCACAGCTATTGAGAAACATGCTTGCAAATAACACAGAGGTGGAAAAAAATTACACTTGGCAGAAAAATTTTATCCAAAATTCAAAAATGTCTCTCAGTTAACAAGACTGGACCAGGGGAAGAAGCAAAGGGTATACAGACCATGCATTTATGGTCAGGGGCAGAATTATGCAATGATCCTATACCCTATTTGGCATTTTCAGCAAATACCAGGTTTTTTCAGGTCTTTGCACCTTTTTATTCTCCATCTTAGCTCTAAATTTTTGTTCTCCAGCATTACTGGATTTTTTTTTTTAACAGGTTTGGAAATTTGTATGAGTTATAAATTCCATGGTGGGCAAAAGAACAACCAGAATTCTTTGTTTATAAATACAGCCTCATAAAACACTTCTCAAAGGATAAAGCCCAAACTATACATCAAATCAGTCAATCAATACCTTGCAGCAGAGACTACAATTACTTTTTTCTGCGCTGTAATAGGGCCATATTGAGCTTTATGGCATCCATTATTTATTAAAATAATTTCTAGCATGAACATGCATCCATACATAGCACATGCTATCAGTCTTCTCAGGCAAGTCCTCCCCATTGACATGTGTCTGTCTCATGACTATCCATCTAAGCCCTCCAGTATTTCCCTGGGATCACAGTTAAAAGCTATGCAGTTTACTTGGCTCACTGCTCAACCTGTCTCCAAAGTCCCTGAGCCTTTTGCAATCAAAACCAACCTGACTACACTTTATTATAAATACATGCCAGGGATATTCAGCCATGTTTATGAATGAATACAGCTTCATCTTCCTCCATTTATACAAGAATAGCTGCTGACACAGAAGTTTTAATACAACAAAATGACAAGATATACACAACCTGTCACCATTGGAACTCCACTCAAACCAGCCTGTAGAAGTGGGTGCTTCACCAAAAGGTATTTGTAAGAACGATTTAGCATCTAGCAGTCCAGCTAAAGCCAAAAGATAGGCAGGATATCCTGGTAAACAACGAATTAGTGAGAGAATGACTTCTTTGGCAGGTGGTATCTCTTGAACATACTCATCTAGTATCTCAACCTGCATCACATATCCCTATCCCGTTCTGACTCAACAGTTTTTCATCCCAGAGGAAGAATTTCTGAAAAAGTAATAAGCTAGTGAAAGCAGGGCTCATTTCAGTATTACAGTTTTATTAGCCATCACCACTGTTCTGCAGTTATCACCTCCACAGCTCCTCACTGGGATGAAACATAACAAGCACTTCAGAGAATATAGCAACAGTACAAAATCGGTAAGGACACAGAGTGAAGAACAGCAACTGCAAGCGTAATTAAAGTAGGTGGCAAATAATTATCTCATTGATGTTTGGTCACAATACAGGGTTTAGCACTTTCACTCCTATGCAAAGCTCCATAAAGTATTCCAGCACCTTTGTAAGCCTGTCATTAGGTTTTACACCCTCTCAACTCTGTTTGCCACATTGCTCAGGATGAAGCCACTAATCTCCTCACTGTTGCCAGGTTTACTTGAGGTCTCCCATTACAAAGCAGTTAGGCGTGATTCTGCTTCACAAAACCCTGGTTAGATCCCACTGGGAAGAACATGAAGGAGATTGATCACTTCCCAGTGTAATACTACTGAAAAATTCCTTCACTGGGTCCAGCTAAAAAGAAAAATCAAAGCTTCTTTGCCAGGCTAAAGCCCACATGAGTTTAAAGTTCAGTTGCACTGTGACATTACGTGACACAGCCTGATTGTCCACTGCATTGCCCTCATGCACAGTGGTTCACAACTGTGCAAACCTGAGTGCACAATATCTGTGCATATTGGTCATCATTCTTCTGGCACATTTTGTACTCTGTAACGGACATCCTGAACTTTGTGAGAGCTGAAACCACTGCAAACAAGGAGCAAGATGACATAACATTTTCTCTCTCTTCTTTTAGTATTAGTTTTAATTTAATTCAAATTTGTGATTGCTAGGTTTCCACTTGCGTTTCAAGGGCTTCAGCAATTTTAAACTCCCCAAAGCCCCAGTAAATAGGCTGGCTGCCTAAAATAGCTACGGGAAAGACCTCCTAAATATTATCACTTTCCTCTGGGTATACTAAAGGCTTGGATATATCTGCATGGAGGAAATTCCTACATATAGCCAGGTAAATTAAACAGGGAACACTGAAAAAGATGAATCCCTTGTGTAACAATTTAAATAAGATGCAGTATGAACCACAACCTTCAGCCAAGCACAGTGTACCAACTGCTTTCATGTGCTGTTTTGTAAGCCAACTTACCTTGACTTCCTTATTGCCTAATAGGCAATAAGAAAAATAAAATTTAGTTTACCACAATTTTTTAACTTACTTGTTTTAATTATTCCTGTGATATGAATCAGTTTGGCTTTTGAACAATACCATCAAGCTTCTAATTAAATTACATAAGATGCATTAAAAACTCTGTGGAACATAATTTTTAAGCCATTTCTAGTTAGTCCCTGTTCAGAAAAGTTATCACTTGAGAACTCAGTCTAGGTCTGAGACATGCTCAGGAGTATGATTATTTCAAATGCTCAGAATAGTCAGAGTTTATGAAATCAAGGGCTGTTATATGAAACTGATCAGCTCAAATCCCAGGATACTGCAATCAAAGACAGGAAGCATTTATAGGGTCAGACATTTACAAAATGTGTAAAACAGCCTTCAGGTTACTATCTCTAAATTACAGTGCAAAACTCCTCAAGTAAATGTGTTTAGGATATGGCAAAGATACTGTGTGCTTCCATTACCATATTTTAGTTGCCACTGATTTGTTCTGAATAACAAACTGAGCTACAGGAAGTAGCTGAGGAAGCCTATTTTTAGTAGCTGAGGAATTTATTTTGTACAGAGATTCATACAAGAAAAGTCCCTTCCATTCTAAAATATGCTAAAATTTGTGAAACACTCCCCATACTGAAAAGAGGGACTATAAACTTCTCAAGCACAGCCACTTATTTTTGTACATGAGCATACTGTGACACTAATTTATGTTTCCAACCAGCAGCTGCTACTGTCTCAGCATGTGAAAGGAGAAGAAAATGGTTTTCGGTTTTTCATCCGAAAACTTTCTGGTTATATCATCAGAGAGTAATGCAACTGTTTCTCTGGGTCTCGGGTTCTGATTCCTTGCTGGATGCCAAAGTCTTTCTGTACAGAGCAATACAAGAGCAGGTGTGAAACCAAAGGACACCAGAGTTGAATTATTCAGACTGAAATACTGGCTACAGTTCAGAAGGGGAAAATGAGATTCCAAGAAAATTTCCTATTCGTACTCCATCGTTACTGAGTTAACTGGGTAGTGATGGTAAAAAATTAGAGCTTTTGTCTTCTCCACCTACAGAAACTCTGCAGTACTGTAGGTGCCAAAGATGACATGGACCATGTAATTTGATGAACACTGTGCACTGGGGAACATTACATTGCAAAATAGTAATAAATAAATAATGATAGCAATAATTTCTTATTTTGCAAATGAAAGGTTTCAGACAACCTGCAAACTTCTTCCAATCATTTATAGAGAATTAGAGGATATGATACTGGTACAGACTGATTACAAATCTAAACACATTAACATTAGGTACACTAATCCTACTGACAGGCCACATTCCCATTATAGCCCCAGGTCCCTCACCTTCATATATCCCTCCCTTCAGTGTACTGATCATGACAGTGTCTTTGGGAAAAAGGAGAAGAATGAATAACCCTTGTGCACACACATGTAACTTCAACCAAGAAGGCAAGGTTACACTTTTCTTAAAATGATTATCAATTATGAATTCCTTGAGATTTTGTTTACCACAAAATATTCTGGGTTTGAGAGAGTGGTAAACACCATCCCCTTGAAAGCTGGTATAGCAAAAATCAGCAGAAAAAAAAAAATGGCATAAGTGAAACTGTCCAAAACAACACGAATCTGTGGGAAAGCAAGTCTCCTATAGCTCAGGTGAAACATCCACCTACCAGATTCTCATTGTCCTCCACCTTGTATTATGATGTCCTTGGAGTGGTTACACTGCCTGAAACTGAAGAATACATCTCAATTTACAGGTAAATGAAAGCATGGATTCTGAAGATGTTTACCATGTAAATAGCAGTAAGTCATATTTGGACTTAGTTTCCATAGTCCTCTTTCTTTCTCTTCCTTTCAATCATCTTTACTACCATTTTTCTAAGCATAAGTCAAGGTCACACTGAAATTACAGCTGCTTTCTGTCACATTTTATACACTTTTTCTCTGTGTATAATCCTTATAAATTCCAAATATGCTAACACATAATAGTGTGACAGGAATTTATTAATAAATAAAATTAGTCACAGGAAGAGCATCACCTGCTGTCTTTATTATAAAATGCTATCAATCAGCCATATATGCTAAATCCCTGTATAAGAGAATTTATTCAGACATTTAACGGCCATATATTTCTTACTTTACACAGTTACAACACTGCCCTCAACATATTTAGATAATTTTTTTTAGTAAGAGGTTAAAAAAAGAAACAATTTTTCTTCAGTCTTCATAATTTTTGTTTTTTTACAATGCTGAAGTTAGCTGTGTTTTTTTCTGGTCCTCTTATCAAATGAATAGTTATGAGCTACATATAAGCAGGAGAGAAAACCCAGGTGGCTTATCTAAACTACAGCTCTCTGGAAGTGAACTGTTACCTAGATTGTGGCTCAAGAAACTCGAAACTTCTAGAAGAGGATATTTAGAAGAAGCTCAAGTATTCCCTCATGATCAGTGTCATCCATGAAATCACTTGAATGTAATCTCCAGAGACTGACAATTTTAAACATCATTCTGACCTAAAAGCAGTACTGCACAACTACAGGGAAATGTGAATTTGTCATAATTTGAGTTAAAGTGGAAAAAAATGACAAATATAATTTGCCTGACTTGCCATGCCGCTGGTAAATGCTGATGCTTTGAATTAAGGCAGTCATTTTCTCCATGGATTTTTTTTTTTTCGGGGCTTCCTTTGGGTGAAAAATTACAAAGACAGTATTTTGTGAAGCTCTAACCATTGCCATCAAAACTCTGCTTCATGGCTCAAAATACATTTTGAAAAAGTCTGTCCATAAAATAGTTCTTTTATAAATAAAGACATTTTGCTTTAGCTGAGCTAAGAAAACCTTCACTATATATTTTCTTCTATGGGTGTTACTAGGGAAGTAACACAGCAATCTGTGCTAATGATCTCCATGCTCTGAAACCAACTTCAGATAGATTTCTCAAAGGTCACAGAATACTAGTGTGAAATTTTTAACTGCCTTCTCTCTGGCTGCCACAAACAACTGTGCCATCTAATCTCTGATGTAAATCAATCAAGTTCCATCTTAAGACAGGGCAAGTAACTGCTACCCTTGGCATCAGTGGCACCTGTTCCTGCTCTCTTTAAAGAAGCTTTCAAAGCACAGAAGGATTCATAAGTGTACAGCTGTGCAGGCTACTGCACTTGACTGAGGTACCTTTTTGCATTACTCGGAGATGTGAAGGAAAGAGATGAAAAGATGTGGGGCTGGTGTAGGAGAAGATATTAAAAAATGTCTGGTTTCCTGATGAGGTTTTTCTTCCTTTTTTAGTGTCACAGTAGAAGGAATCTACCTCATTCTCCGTGTTCTGTGCTACCCTGGACATTAGGTATTACCCAAATATTGTAGGAGAGCTCCAAGGTAAGGGATTGTTTGCATCACACCCACTTCTCAAAGAAAGCATCTCTGAAGAAAGATCACTGAACAGACGTTTGATGTGACAGCTCTCAGAGGTAGGGACTTAAACCTGGAGAGAAAATTCAACATTCTCCCTTCTTCCTGTGGAATTTTCCACATCTCCAGCTCAACAATTTTACTCCCATTGCCAATCTAATTGAATCAATGTAGTTCGCTGTCTGTAAGTAGCTTCCCCAGGAGATCAATCTGTTAATAAAAACAAAAAAACAAGGCATTTTAAGAGTTAGTGTGCTTTTAGAGAAGAATGGGATTGATTTTTAAAACATAGTAGGAGGTTTCTGAAAAAAAACAGCTTCTATTTTTCTATAAAATATATGTTTTTAACTCCTGGACAATGCCAGCAATTTTGCAAGTGGACAGTGGTGGTTGACGTCCATTATGAAAAAGATTTCTTTTTAACACAAATGACCCCATCATGTAGAACACAGACAAAATAAAAATTTAAAAATAAGATAAAGCACATGGTTTCCAACAACGGCAAAGAGTGAAGCACATAGCACCCATGATTCTCCTTCTTACTTTAAGACTTGTGACTAAGTAACGTTTAATCAGGTCTTCTGAAAAAAGACTGTTACCTGATTAGATAAACATTCTTCTTTGTAAAACTACAAGGTGTCTCATTTTTGCAACACAAATAACCTCAATTTCCTCCCTATCCAGTACTGTTAAAATGAAAAATGCACTTGACTAAGTCACTTAAGATGTCATAAGAAGGTGAAACTGAGTATATCAAAGTGCTTCTATTATTAGTCAGATCATTTTTATTTAAAGATATCTCCACTTATATTAAGACTAAAACTGTGCTTCTCTTAATCATGACATTTCAACTTACACTAATTGGAGAAAACATTTGCTTCTCAAAGATGGAATTTTGAAGCTGAATATAGTATCTGAAATTCATCAAATGTAAATGTAAAACAATGGAAAACATTACTTATTGTAGATTTCTAACTTTGTAATCTGACAATACAGAGTTGCAGCATTTAGGTAAATTTGGTACCAGTTGATAAGTACAAATCTAAAAGTTAATACTGGAATTTAGTTAAACATAGTTATGTTTGAAAAGGAACACTAAATCAATAAATTTGATGATAGTGTCAGTATGTAACTTGGAGAAAACAACTGATTCAGAACTAATAAATATATAGAAAGTTGGAAGACTATTACCTCTTGCCATTGGACTAAATTTAATTTATCCCACTGGAAGTTCACTGTCGTCATTCCATCTAACAAACACAACACCTTCTCTGGGTTTCTCTGTTCAGAAAAGAAAAACAATTTCAGCTTCACTTTTGAAACTTCATTTAAAAGACAATGTACTACTGGGACACTAGTGGAGGGTAGTTCAGAACCCGGTATACTAAATGAAGTGTCATTACAGCAGAGCCATTTATTTTATAAAATTTTGCCTATAATTCAGTCACTCTTCCTCCTCTACCCTTCTATTGCATATTCAAGTGGAATTTTAGGGCTTCATCTGCCCATGGCAAGCAAAATTTTGCTACTTGAAGTCACTGCAGGATACCTCTCTGCCAGTCCCAAATGATGAGCTGCAGCAATCTGGGGAGGAATCAGGTATGTTTGTTGTTCAAGCAACTAGATAGACTCTTTGTAGTTCACAGACTACATATTTTGTCTACATTCCCCAACCTAAATATCAAATCAGATCTATCAATACTCATAGCAATTACATAGCTAATACTTAAAGAAAATATGCAGGTAGAACCTGAGAATATGAACAAGACACATCTCGGGCCTTTTGTTAGAAAAGAGACAGATGAAACCAAAAATCATCATTAAGCAAGGCCTCCAGTAACGTACATTGTTACTAAGTACCACTGTCAGTTCAGCAATACAAAACCCACCAAGTTTCACAAATGGAAGAATACACGACAGTCCAGGTGGACATTCAGGTACGGGACCCTTTATATTTGAAAATTAAAAGCATGGAGCAAATCAGTCCCATGGTCATGGCACCTTACAACTTCTGTGCCAGAAGAAAAATATCATACACCCAGTACACCTGTGGGACAGGCAGGGAGAAAGCTAGACCTCCGAAAGCTTTGAAAGCAGGAGTGGGAAGCCAATCTTGGGGACACAATTCAGAGCTGGGGGCACTGGCCGTGAAGTTGAAAGGACATGGTCACTTTGAATAGTGCCTGAACTTTTGGCTGAAATACAAGACAGATGGATGATCTGAGAGTTGGAGTGGGAGATGAAGTGATAAGCTTTTGACTCTCAGAGGAGAGCAGAAGGACTTCGGAGCAACCTACATTTTCTGAAGAGCCTAAAAAACCTAAAGATTAAGCTCCCCTCAAATTTTGGTCAGATGAGTGCACATTCCACCAGTGCATACCACCTCTGTAGAAACTGATGACAAAACCTGCTTGCAAGCAGTATTTAGCCTTCTGCATTTTCACCAAAGAAGTTATGTTATTCCATCTCCAGACTGACAGCTAGAAAATTCCGTGTTACACATAACACAGTTATAAGGCGCTAAATTTGAAATGGTCACTTAGAAATGGGACCCTTTCTAGGCAACTTCAACATACTTGCCAGAGTCTACTATAAAAATGAATGGAACAAAACCAATATAACTGTTATCATATTAGTGAGTCCAAACCACCAGGACATGTGAGCAACTCTGGATAGTGACTGTGTCAGCTGTAGATAACAGTGAATAAGGCAAAAAAAAACTCATAAAGACTTAGGTTTTTGAGTCAGGAGCCAGGGTACTTTCCCTTCCATCTTGCAATTTTATCAATAACCATAAAACATCATTTTAAGCTGGGACTTCAGCACTGCAGAGCTCAGATATAAATTATTTTTAATTGCTTTGTTTCCAAACTTTAAAGCTTTTCCTTCCATGAGCTGCTAGTGCTAGATAAATAAAAATATACTCTGAACGATGTCTTAGGAAATTGTTGATTCATTGCAAAAAAAACCCACAACACCCTGTTCTTTGCCAAGATACAACTTCCAATAAATTAAGACTTCTCTAAATTCGGTGCAACTAATTTTAAAAGACAGAGCAAAAACTAATGAACTATATTGATTGAATTTTTCTTTTTTAATATGAAGGGATTTGATCAGGTTCATAAATATACACCAATGTAAGATGAGTAGATCAGAGCTATGCCTAAAGAAATATGCAAAAGAAGTTGGCACACCTCACTAGTTGTAGTCTGTCATTTATTATTACACCCTTTTTAATTACTTCCTTATCAGGTATGAACTCTTTTCTATATTATTTGACAAACTGGATGGGAAATAATATATCTGACTAATCTTGCTTTATATTTATCACAGAAAAATCTAGTAATTAGAAAATTCTCAGTTTGAAGAGCTATTGTAGGTTTTAAATCTTTATGCACATTTAGTCACATTTAAAATTAAATTAAATGTATTTAATTTAATTAAAAATGCATGTGAAGCAAGGCATATTGCTGCATATTTATAAGGAATAAGCAAGAAGATAATGAAATGGCCCAACATGTTGTCTCTCACTTGGAGACCCGAGAAAACCCAAAAATGTTTCTATCCCTTTTTTGATTTCTTTAGTTTACTATTCAGATAGGAGTAACTAATTAAGTAGGTTTTGGTCAAGTTACGGCACACAGAAAAGCTCTAATTTTATGTAAAATTAGTTTTCTTAGTAATAGAAAAGTTAAAAGAGGCCAATGTGTACCAAATTATTGACAGCCACTCTACAGCCAGTATGTACTACTTTGAAGCTCTCTGGTGGGAATTTTTTATTAAAATGCCAGATTTTAAACAATTCCTTACCTACTTGAAGTCTCATTTCAAGTTTCATTCCTTATTTAAAGCCAGATGGTATACAATCTTAATGCAGGTATACAAATAGGAGCAAAAAGCTTGGTGCAAATCTGAGAAAAGCACCTGATACATGACGTGAAGCAGTGGGACAGCTCAGCACTGACTTGATTTGCTCTGATAACCCTCAAAGCTTTTTGTACATGCAACACCAAAACAAACACTTCAGCTGATACCTCTCCCAGTCTCTGTCAACTCATTCTCCTCCACCAGCATCATTCTCAGATGATATTAGTATGAAGAAACACAAGCAGAATTGCCAGTCTAACCTTGGAGGCTTCATGACACCTCCAGCAACTTTGTCTCCTTTGAGGAACATGAAATAAGACAACTGGAGTCCCAGGAACGGTCCATGGCTCTGGTTGCGTATCCCTGCAGACAAAACAGTCTCTGTTCCCCTGGGGTCAAGAAGGAACATGACTCCTAGAGTTACCTGTTGATCCTTTCGAGGCAAAACAGCTCCTCACAGTTTTTTTGTTCCCCTATCACACAATATAGCTCTGACTATTCATACCAAATTACCTTTTTGGCACCTGCTCTGCAGATACTTTGACTTAGTAGTCTATGAGCTACTCCATCACAACAGCATCTTTCCCCACTTATGGAAAACTTTTCTCTGATCATCACCAGAGATGCCCGGCTACGAAGATGCTGTTAACAAATTCTTACTGAGCAGTGACATCTATTATTTATTACTAAAACTGATGCGGGCTTTACAGCAGGAACTGACCTCAACAGTCAGTTTATATTCATCTCCAATTCCTGGAAATGCAAAAGAAAATTCCATTTGTTCTTAATCTTATTTATTCCTTTTTTTTTTGCAGTGGGTTGTGGGTTTTTTTTTTTTTCTATTTGTTTTCTTGGGTTTGGCTGGATTTATTGTGTTCTTAATTTAAAAACTGCTATTGGTTTCATAACAGCATGCACACTAATAACTTTGTTTTTGCAGAACACTGCTTTTTGCACACAAACTAAGCACAGCAGTTGTATAATGGCATGTTACACACACAGGACAGTTAAAGTACGTTGCTTTTGTGATACCTTGCTATCAGGCAGAAACTCTTATAGGTATTTTTTTATACACTGTGAACAGTATCAATATAGATGTAATAAGAGCTAATGTATATTGGGTTTATGTGGCAAAGTTTTGGTAGTGGGGGGCTGACGGGGTGGTTTCTGTGAGAAGAAGCCAGAAGCTGCCTCCATGTCAGAGCCAGTTCCAGCTGGCTGCAGACAGACCCACCTCTGGTGGTCAGGGAAGTTGGTACCACCTCTGGAATAACATATTTACGTAAGGGTAAAAAAGCTGCACAACAGCATCTGAGAGGAGTGAGAATATGTGAGAAACAACTCTGCAGACTCGTAGGTCAGTGCAGGAGGGAAGGAGGTGCTCCAGGCACCAGAGCAGCTTGTGGTGCAGACTATGGTGATGCAGGCTATCACCCTGCAGCACATGGATGTCCACGGTAGAGCAGATTCCACCCGCAGCCCAGGGAGGACCCCATACCATAGCAGGCAGATGCCCAAAGGAGGCTGTGAGCCTATGGGAAGCCCATGCTAGAGCAGGATTCTGAGAGCACCTGTGACCCCATGGAGAGAGGAGCCCACACTGAAGCAGGTTTGCTGCAGGACTTGCAACCCGGTGGGGGACCCACTCTGGGGCAGCCTGGTCCTGAAGGACTGCACCCCATGGAAGGGAGCCACACTAGAGCAGTTTGTGAGGAACAGTATCCCATGGATGGGACCTCACACTGGAACAGGGGAAGAGTGTGAGGAGGAAGGAGTGGCAAAGACAAAGCACTATGAACTGATTGAAAGTACTCTACCTCCAGTAAGAGGTAAAAAAATAGGGAGTAAATTAAGCCTGGGAAGAAGGGAGGGTTTTCCTATTTCTTCTGACTCTAGTCTGTTATTAATTGGCAAGAAACTAAATTAATTTCCCCAAGTCTGCTTTGCCTGTGATGGCAATTGTTGAGTGATCTCCCTGACCTTGACAGATGAGATTTTCGTATTTTCTGCCCTTGTTCTGTTGAGGAGGTGGAGTGATACAGTGGCTTGGTAGGCACTTGGCAGCCAGTCAAGGTCAACCCACCACATAAGGTTAAGCACAAGAATAAAAAATGTCCTTTTGTAGTGTGCCCCTATGTTCCAGGTCATTTAGGTAGATGGCTAGCACAAACTATGTCAGATATACAAGACAACAGCCAGAGCTGGTTAACAGTTTTTTGAAGGTGAACTTCTCCTCCTCAACCAGCTGCCCTGTTCTTCAGGTCAGACAAGAAGGACCCTTGCATCCTATTTCTTGTTATGTAAAATGAAGAAAAAGGAAAACTTTACGTTGACTTCTATGTGGAACAGTTGAAGAAAATTTCAACCAGTTGACAAAAAAAACCCAAAGGAAATGCAGCATCAAGTTTTTCATTATCCAAACCCAAATATACTGGGCATGAAATCTCCAATAATCTCCCACCCCCATCCACATGCACTCCAAGTTAAGGGCATTTTTTTTCATGGGATGACATTTCAAGGAAAGGCTGCCAAGCCCATCTGTCCCCTCATTTGCAGTTAATTCTTGTTTGCATGAGTTTTCCACCTGCTGTTCAATTTTCTGGTAAAGAACAGTTCGTTTTCTTTCCGCAATGGCTCTCCTTTCTCAGAATATGCTGCCCTCCCACCACCTGGGGAGCTACAACCTTCACATAAAATTATGAGGGATCGGTATTTCTGAAAAATAACAGACATAATACTCAATACACTCAAACACTCAACGAATCAAAAAGTCATGTCTAGCATAATTCAAGTGGGCATCTTAAAATACAAGCGCCCAAAGTCAGAGGGGTGTATTGGCCTAAGTTCTTCCATGACATTATTAATGGGGTTTTGTCAACTGCCTAATGAATTCCACCACCACATTTGCAAACAACACCTCCATTACATGTGATATGAAAATAATGCCTCAATCCCTAAGTAGCTATGTAACAGCCTGTTGTGGTTTAGGCCGTAAATCAGCCACGCAGTTTGCTACATGGAGAATCGAAAGAATGCAACTCCCACAGGTTGA